>LUCH01005322.1:0-20224 GCA_013368495.1 Paragonimus heterotremus | reverse complement strand
GTCAGTCAGTCAGTCAGTCAGTCAGTCAGTCAGTCAGTCAGTCAGTCAGTCACTCACTCACTTCGTCGGTAAGTCACTTCATTACTAACCTTCCTTGTGTATACTCTTCATGTACAGATTCATCCACGATCGTACAATCCATCCTGGAATCAAGAATTCGAATTTAGACTCAGATGTGGTGAGCACAGCTACCTTGGTGTCAAGGTGATCGACACGTCTACAGCCTTGCAGCCTGTTCTTTTCGAGTAAGTTGTTTATTTATTTCAACGGATTAGTTTTATGACCGTCTGCGACTTTTTAGAAGATTGCCTCACGGATTAGAGAAGTTAGTAAAATAATTCATATATATATGTATATATATAACTTGTGAATTTTGAGCCGCATCCGTGGACAGTAATAGCTTGGATTGCCGTTAGTTTTGGCAGTAATCCACGAAATGACAAACTGTTAAGTGTGAAGAAAGAAAACAAACAAAAGTAACGAATAACTGTTAAGAAAAAGAAATGACGATCGTTAGGATGAAGGCACGCGATTGATTCCAGTACACTGTCATGTTTGGGATCGTTTCTAACCAGCTATTTGGGTGGTCGCGATGGGCAACATCCTCTTTTCTAATTCAGTTGACCGTGGAAAGTTTCGTAGCCTGTAACCACTGAGTTGTCTAATCATCTTGCTGTTTTTTACCAACCGTCAGCAATCTCAGTGAACGGTACATGATTTGGCGAATGTTTCATCAGCTTACTTAGCATACTACCCAACTAGTATCGAGTGTGCGTTTTAACGACTTCAGTATTACGTTTGAAACCTGTAGATTTCCCAGCTACATACAGGGAGACTATGGCGTTGCCCACACTGACAGCTCGTTTGATATGAACCAATGGACAGAAACAACTGCGATCCCTCTGAATCTTTCTCAGCAATCGGGAACGATAAGTAGGAAAAACCGGTTGTCTTTTACGTCGTGGTGCATTGGAAGATTCAGACGGAAAAAAAAGAGCATCTGTCGGATATCTGAGACAAGTGCGGACACTTTTATTGGAAATTTAAAAAGTAAATCGACTGTCGGTGTCCGGATCATTTTGATCTGTCGGGTTAATTGGGGTTTGCCTTTTTTGCTTCCCAGTGAACGGTATTCACCAGACATCTTGACATACTACCGACTCTACTTTTCCAGTGATGAGTTTCTTCCATTGAGCCGTGAGGAATTCATGGTCACTGTTTCTCAGTAGTGAGATATGATCCAAACGGCTCCTATTTGATTCCCTTGGAGTGAATACAGGATACAGTATGGATGCTTGGTCACCGATGCATCCTTGTAGGCACGCAGAAGTGCTGATGCAAACACACGTGTAGTAACACGCTTAAACTTTTCCCTCTCCAGACGTCCATGGGGTGCACACAACGATGAAGTTAGCAAGCATCCTGTGGCGCGTTGAAGTCGCCCGCGGAAGAATGGCGGCGATCAGCAGTGCAACGTTGAAACTCCTCTGGCAACGGGACCGATTGAGATCCAGACGTCCTGTAGATAACATTCACCGTCTCGCAACTCCCGATAGATGGCTTTATTCTGCACCATAGACTTTTGTAGCAGCCGTTCAGGTCAGCATTCGCCCCAATGACTATGGTTAGAATATTCCATCGTGTGCGGATGGGCACTCCGCCTCCAGGCAGTAGGTAAGGTCTGTCAAAAGGGAAGAAGTGGTATCCAAGGCGAACCATTTCAGCGTCGAAGAACGGGCCCCACACCCATGTTTCGATGAGTGCCATTAACGTCGACTTATGGTGACCAACTCAATGTCCCTGCTTGTTCAACATATTTGAAACATTGATGTGCACTAGTGGTTAAGACAATCTGCCTGCGATCGCGCAGTCAAGATCACTACCCAGTTGAGGGTGGTACTGACGGTAATAGCCCTGGGTAAGAAGTAGGGGATCCCAAATCAGTCCTGGTCTCCGGCAAACTATTCAAAAATCTTGAATAAACAGGCCTTGTTCACCATTAGTTCTATGTTCTGATAATTATCCTAGGACGTTCTCTGTCTTCCTGAGAACGATCACGTAAGATACGAATATTTCGTCCCCACAAATGGTACGCATGATGAGTACTGGTGTAGTCAGCTCCACAAGCGCAAACCCTACATTCGGAAGTCGAGGGTGAACTTCATGGTTTCCTGGCGTTTTCTAAACTGAACTAGGGCTGTTATAGCTAATAGGGTCCACTGGAGCCTAGGGAGGTTTGGCTTAGTAGTTCTTTTGGGTTAGCGACAGTTTATTTGAGAACATTAGTCCCAGTAACAATATTGACAGGGATTTGTATTTAAGCACTGGTTTTTCTTTTAATCGCCCCACCAAAGCAACAAGAAAATATACGTTGCGATATGCTCATATTTCGTTTCCTCTCATCAGTCGCATATAAAAAACATGTGACCCGTATAGTCATACAGACAAAGACAAACAAGGACTAGATACACATAAAACACATCAATTATTATGTACTCCTGATCATGACAATCCGATGGATTGCCTCAGTCACTTTTACGCACACGACATCGGCTGATAAGTTCGGATAAGCGTCGTTTTGCAGGAAACCTGTAAGTTCTAGTTTCGATTGATGGAAGCTCACTAATTTGACTCAGTAAACTTGTTCGAGATACTGTTGTGCAACGGAAGTCCAGGGTTACTGGCTCCCTGCGAAACGATTTTTAACGGCACTTATCGACCGACATTGTCTGCACAGAAGTGTCTGAGACAATCTGTCGGATTGCCATGGTCGGGACTATGTAAAAATTGATGTGTTTGTAGGCGTATCTAGCCCTTGTTTGCCGCCAACTGTATGACTATATGAGTTACACGTTTTACGTTAGCGACTGATGAATATAAACGATGTGCTAACAGATAGCAACATATGTATTGTTTTCGCTTTGGTGAAGAGAATTTGTTCATTGAGACCGTAGGCAGACGTTCAGCTGACGCTACCCCCATGAGGCTTGCGTGGATAGGAACAAGTCAGAAGGTGCCAACGGCACTCGAAGGTGCTTCGTTATTCAGTTTTTCCTTCGCCAGTAATATGCGTTTTGGCTGAAAGCTAGCTATTTTCCTTCTACGGACTTGTTTCTTGTAAGACCTTTCCGCCTTCAGTGCACTGACAGAAGCCTGTGTAAATAACGGCTTGTTTATGTCACAACCAATAGAAATTCCTGTATCTAGTTTTATCCCCATGGAGCCCTTCTTCACTGAAGTGATACGTGTACTGATTGGCAGATGTAGCATCTGCAATGCGCTCTGATATACTTTTGTTGATGGCTAAATCTGGCACCGATGGGCATCACTTGGAACATCAGAACTTTATCCGACCTGAACGAATTCTCTTGGGAGGGCTGTGTACCTCTGCAGTTATTTAAGCGGTAGTGTAATGAAACCATCTGCCGCGAATATCGCAATATAAGTGCATTTTCCAAAGTGCTCATCACATTTGAAGCAGAATGTATTCTCGTTGAAGCGGCTGGGAGTTATTTCTTGAATAACTTGTAGAACATGTTCTACCAGTAAATGGAACACAGAATTTACCAAATTTGACGAGGAATTTCGAGTAAATGTTGTTTTAGCCCCCAAGGTCGTTTTTGTCTTCGAAATGTAAAAATCCACACGTCAGGAAAATCCAAACCATGTGCCAAGTTTTGCTACATCACGTAATAAACACAGTAAAATTTCACTACTAATAAAACGCAGTGCATAAATTACCTCCTATAACACTCTGATCGCAACAGCCAACATCACATTACTACTCTCGGATCGAAAGCATGATGTACAGCAGCTGTTACGTCTCAATGTTTCTTGGATCTCCGGTTGTTTCCCTTAAATACGTGTCACCGTAAAAATAGGAGATAACTTCGCCGGTCACAAACCTTTAATTTCCGGAGGCTAAAACGGTCTTTATTCCAAAGCTAAATAAGCCAATCCCGCACTAAAAACGCTCATACAAGTTTTTCTTCTTCAAAGATGGTGTTTTAGATAAGTGTAAAACCTTGAAACCTTTGTTGCAGACGATTGATACACACGGATTTACCGAGCTGCTCTCTGTTCACCTGCTGCTGAATCACTGCAAAGAATTCAGGATAGTCCACTCAATGACATGCAAATGATAGTTCCACTAGCCAGTGAATAGCAGAGGATTCTGGTTTCATGTAAATTCAGCATCATTCACAACTGAGCGCAACTTTCACACCTTCAAAGACGTTACATACAGGCTGTTTCGACAAGGAGTATTATGTTCGAGTTTCGCCCTTGTTACAGCTCGTCCTGGCCACGCCAAAAGCTACAGCCATGGCAACGACCTCTTGAGTCAGCCGTGTTGACCACTGCACCAATGATACAATATTAGACACGACCGAATTATCATATGTGAACACTCAGCCACATTCTGTTGTGAACAGTGCTCAGGTTGTCCGACCTTCTGTAACATGAAGGACTGGCTGCAATAAGTCGTTGTGATTCATGAAACAACATTCCGCATTTATAGATGTACATCAGTATTAAAGAAATCAGTCTGTCATTGGTTGATCATACTGCCACACGCAAAGTCCAAACTGTAGGCTGATTGGCGCAATACAGAACAGAGAACTTGGTGAAGAACGGAAGATGTAACATTGAAGGTGTTTGTCCACTCATGATATGGCATCTTAATACGACGTTTGGATTGGTCCCTTGTTACACCTTTTGTTTTGGCGGGGTTTGGATAAGTGGTGAATCTAGTCCGTTTTCGCTACAATGCACCAAAAGGTAAACTGAAGCAAAACAATGACCGACGTTCTACAAGCATCTCAGACGTACTTCGACGAATTCAATATTCAACATCGCACTAATAACCGATTCACAAACGTACCGAACAAACTTTACCAAATCCAATATTCTTTATTATCTGACCATGCAGGATATCTTTACATATTTATCAAGCTGACGATCAAGATGCAGTGCTTAAAAGCTGGACCGGTCTGAATGAACGTGGGTTAGTTTGATGTGTCATGTTTACTCGATACAATCAAGCCCAAGCCCGAAGTCATAGGTCACATCAAGCCATTTTCATCTATCACATTGCCATTCATCTTTGTCAAGCTATGTGAAATGACAAACCTGAGCATTATTGTCATATGTTAATATTCGGCCGTAACAGCCGACCCGGCTGACAAAATTTCAGAATATCGTTTTGTGTCCGTTCTGTCACATTGTAACCTTCGGCTGCATCAGGCCCACACAGACAGCAACACATCTTGTGTCCGGATCAAATTCCTGAACTACATTCCCCTAGTCGTTTCCGCTTATGTGTCTTTTCCAACAATGTAGGTTGAAAGACTCATCAACGAGCGGTAGGATTCCACTATGTGTTTTGTAAAGCTGTCCATCTGCTCATTCGTGCGGACGCAGAAGTAAACCATCGGAGGCTTTAGACCATACCAAACGCAAATGAGATAGGATATAGTTAAACGTGTTTTGCGCTATGTGGCATTGATATACCTATCAGAAAGCTGTATACGACACCCAGTCAGATACCCTGGCATAAACGTCTAGAAAGCGAAAAATAAGAACTGACGCATTCTGTGATGAATGACCAAACCGAAGGCGCGACTATTTTAACACTCAGTGGAATATCTCAACGTGGTGATAAGATATGGCCAAAACCCAGAGCGGATGGGTTGCGGACAACACGGGCAACCGGAGGAGCTATTGTACAACGGAGTCGGACCAACAGACAAGGAATATCAGGCAAAAACCCAAGACAGAAAGCATCAGCCATATACACACAAACCAGGCAGGAGTTCACATGACGTGTGCGTGGAAACTGTCGCTTTATTGTGGGCTAGAATTCTGGTTCATAAGTGCGAACTCGCGTATGGTATGATAACGTGAAAATTGGACAAGTATCATACTGTACTGAACGACTTTTGTTACAATTACACGAGGGAGTGTAACCCAAGTAAAACAGACGGAAGGGGACCAAGCCACTGAGTTACACACATTCGGTGACGATCACAACATTTGATTTAGAGAATGCTGAGTTCCTACAGCAGTGCGAAGTTCCATGCCAAATGAATGTACACAAGACATCTGATGATAAACGCACACTCAACCTGTGACAGTCTTAGCAGTGGGTTTAACCTCTTGTCTGTTAAGGTAACCCTAACCAAAAGTTCGAACAAAGGTCTCAGCGGGGGCCGATTCAATTTCAGGGAGTACTACAAATTTGGCATCAAACAGCCCATCCAAACTAATTCTATTAGTGAGCTCACAAACCAGTTCATGAATGTTTCATTTTATGATGTCAGTTTTGCTCCACTGTTGAGTTCGGCGATTACCACACACGCTGATTTTCTACCTGTTTTGTACATTTAATCTCGTGCAGGGCCTACTTGAATCTGACAATGCTTTTGCCGGACTGGACCCAATGCTTCACACTGAAAAACAACATTCCTCGCCAAGCAGGTGAAGTCCTACTATTAGCCACACTCACCGGTTTCAGTCAGCCACCTGATTCGATTTCTCCGAGCATGTCCTCCAGTAGAATGTCACAGGATAGTGCTCCAAGTGTGGACCCCAAAGAAGAGATAGTTCCTATTCCTCCGGCAAACTCACAAGTATCCCCAGAGTTGTTGGAGATCATTAAATCGCATTATGTGAGTTACCGTGACTTAAAAATCATTGAAGACTTCTAGCCATAAACTGGTAGTCTGTTATCTAAGGAACTATGACGGGTGTATGAAGCTTGGAAGTAAAGGTGTCAAGTGATTATTATTATTATTATTATTATTATTATTATTATTATTGTGGCAACAGGTGAACCATCCAGGAAGAAATAAGGAACGCTCAAGCATAAGCTGAATGTATACATGTTCGGGTACTTTACCCTTTGGATCAATACAACAACATCGAAGTTTGTGTGAACTGCATTCCAGACATACTGTAGCGAAAAGACGTCCAGTAAAGCACAATCTTTATTGTCCAAAAAGCTAGTTACCATGCCACACGCGCGCTTGCAATGTTGGATCAAAAGTCCAGCTCACAACCCCTGGTTTCCGCTCACATGTCATATGCACTTCTACCCCGTTTATGTGTGACTGGCGCCTTCTATCCGGGGGTTTTCCACCTGCCATTCCTCGTCCGTTGATCCGATTTCGTTGAGCGATGGCTTGTCCGGTCACTCGTGTTGTCCTCCGTCTATCCACTGTGGATTTTGGCCGTCCGTTAAGATATTCCTGCGAGTGCTGGAATAATCACTCCTCTAATTTGGTCATTCATTCTATTTTGGCTGCAATGTCTCGCCCGTTGGTCCGATCCGGTCGAGCGATGACTCATCTGGTCGCCTACGCCGTCCTCCATCGGCTCGCTGTGGGTTTTTGAACGCATCTCCCTTGTGTTGAGGTATTCCGCCGAGAGTTGGAATACTCACATTTCCTGCCTGACAGACCACCACAATACCATCGTTTCCCTTAAAAACTCTTCATTCCCAATTAGAGGCTCTCGACCGTAGATTCTGACCACCATTATGCGTTTCGAGTCAAGACAATAATCCAATCGGTAGTAGATAGTAGCACTGACAAGGGGTTGTTCACTAAGTTTACATCCCTGTGCTTCTTCAGTCTTTAAATAGACTTTCATTAGAACCAAGTGGTTAAATTGCACTACAAGTTAAAATGAATTGCGCGTCACTCACAGATGGCAAGTAATTGGCCTATCGCCCAGCAAGTTTAATGATTTCCATGGGTCCAAGTTGGAGAGAAGTTCTTACGGTGGGGTCATTGAATGCATTTAAAAGAACGGTCGCAGTATCGCATCCTGAGGTGATCGGACGATCCGAGCATTACTCACAAGAGAATGTGGCGGAGTGTTTGCATACAATAGATTTGCCTCATCTAATGTAGAGTGAATGCTGCAGTAGTCACTACGGTTGTCTCGTAGAAGTTTGATTCGATTTTAAGTTTTGGTCTTGGCAACAATGTACACTACAGACAAGCTCCACTCAGAGGGAATCCCAGGCGTAGCGTCCTTTTTTGAAAGGGGCTGGTTGAACATTCAATGAAAGTGCAAAGACTGCGGTCAGTTGCAAGTGATGACCAGGTCACATTATTCAACCCCCTCTGCTGATTACCAATAGATCACAGTTGTTTTCATGTTATTTTGCAGTTGAACGATTATTTCTGAGGTATTTAATGAACACGAAAGAATGTCAACAAGCTTACCTCATTTATTTTCTGCACTATATCAGGTTACGAAGAGAAGGAGCTGAATCCATTAGGTGGACTCATTCTTATAAAACGGTGATTATGAAGGAAGAGGGCATGCCACAGGTGTATAAAAGAATAAGGAATGTCCTATGAAATAGACGTGAAAGTGACATAAAACGTCATGGGTCATCATCATATACAACAAGTATGACAGTGAGAATCTAGTGATATCCATCTACTCCTAAGGTGGGAAAGTCAAGTACTTACCAACTACGCGATATTCCTTATTTTAAGTACTCCCAGTAACATAACAGCAAAGCGAATAAATATTGATCCATAGTATCCGGTACAAACTAACGGTAATGTATTGTTAAATTGCATATAACATTTTTTTAATGCTCGGTTTTGGATTAAACTAATAGTAACTGTCAGGTAAACTCCAATCCGACTATCTATCTCCAAATAACTTTATAACCAATACATTGCTTATCAAGTTCGATTAGTCTTGTAGTTTCAATTTGACTGAGAGATCTGTACATTGGTGTCAATAATTACCTTTAACCTAGAGTAACTGAGTCTCCTCTTCATCTAGCGCTTCGGCAACATGCATTTAAGTGATAATCGAATGTGATTGGGTATTGGTATATGGTAAATTGGATCAGGCCTACTGTGAAGTCAATTGCACAGTGACTAACACAGGAACCGGTCCTCAGATCCAGATCGTAGCCGGAATATATTCTAGTTATATGCTCTAAACTGGACGAAATCCGAGCCTTGGAAGGGGGCTATGGAGAAGCCTACCCGATCGCGGAATTTGCGATCAAATGAGAGTAGTGTTTAACTTGAATGTTGTATTACTAATAAGTAGTTTGGTAGATTCTGTAATTTTGGTATAGCTCATTCGTGGGAAATTTGGTCTTTGGCTGATTTCGAACCGACTGGAACCGTCTGTACTTACACACCAGGGCCACTTCGTGAGCTTCGTATGCACTAGCTGGAGGAAGTCATAATGGAGTTTAAATGTAAGAGTTCTGAGCTGTCGGTGTGGTTGTCGAACCCAACATCTGTTGTACCTGGGGCGTAGATATACGTGTAGTGGGACTGATAACCGTGACAGTTTGAGTACACACTAACAACAAATAACGTTATCTCACTGATAATCAGTGAAAAGGTTAAGTCAAATGGTTTGGATCCTTATTGCTGGGATTGGTGTACGAGCTTAATGCAGTGGCGCTCGTCTGGACCGTGGCCTGTCCTGTGCATTTGTCATGTTCTCTGTTCCGATCTGGGTTCAACGCGTCATGTGTGCCTGTGTGTTCGCCGTAGTGAATAGCATCCAGTTGGAACGTTCCAATTGGCCGAGTGTGTAGATAGTGACCGCATGCGTGCGTACAGATGTGGAAGAGGGTTTACTGTCCGATGGATGTGTGGGCGTGTATGTGCAGGTTGGGACAGTGAGCGTCACTTAGTCTTCGGCTTGTCACGTGATAAGCCGCGTGAGAGGGCGAGACGACGGCTACATATGCCTCCCGTCGATACCTAGCATACAGCCAAAAACAAGTTTTACAAATGCGTCCTACCTTTGTTATGAAAACAAACATCACTACTAGTCACTTTCTAATTGCTCTCTCGATGAGTAGTATGGGATTTTGGATTTCACATTTCATATTTTCATCATTACTCTTTACATTCAAGATCGAGTTTAGTAACCGCTTCAAATTTTGAAGTTGCTATGCGAGAGACTTCAGGCTGGAATACTGCAAATGACTAATATCCTCAGTCCTCTAATATTGTATTCACTGACCACCACTGAGTCTCTCACACCTCAGCCTCATTCTCGTCAGTGCAACAAACTGAAGGATAACCTACCGTGATCGTTTATTGTGCAAGCCACTTTATTAGAGCATAACTATGAAATCATGACCTGAATTCTATTCCCAATCGTGGGAAAGGCATGCACTGCCAACAAACCTTAACAAGAGCAAAACTCGAGTGTAGTGCTCTTTTTCGAAAAGAAAAGCGAGGGCTGAAAAGTTTGTGAGAATGGGATAGCTGCAATCAGTTCCACACCATTCACCAATGAGCTATATTTTGTGACAGCTGAGTTACATAGGAGTGACTACTATCGAATAGTCCACTGGAATAACATGCGAGTAGATGTACATTACATTGAAAACACATGTGTAAATGTACTCAGAAAATAGCATTATTTTGAGACCATAAACGATCTGTCGAATGACTGCTGCCCTAACACATTATAATAGCAGCTAAGTGTACAGTCGGTATGTGAGAATGATGTAAGTATCCGTAATGGAAATGAGAAGCACAACATAACACCATGACTGTGCAGTAAATGGTTGGTATCTCTAACAACCGGATGGACATGACATTATCAAACATTGTTCAAAAAAGCCGAAAGGATGTGTACAATGGTTTCTGTTACTGATGAGATTGTGGTTGTGGTAGGAACATCGCTGATAAATGGGTGTTCTCACTACCTTCTATATGAACACAACGTAAGAGAAACCATCGTGGCAATGACCATCCGTAGGGCTGACGACAAACAACATCTTTATGGGGTATACACTCATAAATACATTACAAATTTTTACTGTATCCTAAAAACGATCTCCATAATGGGCTAGAGAAGTGGCCATTCAGAACTGTTTGTCTTAGACAAAATCGTCATCATTTATTACGAAAATACTCACAATATTTACTAGGAAGAGAGGTCTACATGAACATAGTGACTGATAAATGAAAACAGCTTTGTCACCAGGTCGCATAATGGAATTTTTTAAAATGTTTTAATGAACTGGATAAAAAAATACAACATTTCGAATTTATCAAAGTGGAATCGATGTTCGTTGCGATTTTCCCGTTGACTAATTACTTTCTAACATTTATATCATGAAAATTAACCAGGTTATTTACCCTATTTTGATTATTTAAGACATTGATATGCGCGTCACATTACACAGGAACAAGTTATTCGATCAAACAGTTGGATGATTTCAACAGTCTGTATTGTGTTTTTTGTTTGCCACATACAGACGCTTTCTCACTCATTTAAAAACCGTGAGGATGTTGGCTGGCTCTATGTGTATGGTGAGTACAGTTGTTCAGTTTGCACCATACTTTACTTTATGGTTACTGGAAATTTACTTAAATAGATTTTTTGTGTTGTAGTCTATAGTATATAAAAATTCGCTATTTCTTGTACCTTCATTGCGAATAACAAGTGGTCTGCGTTTAGGAAGAGTCTGGACGCGGATAACACATGACCGCATGTTAGCACACCTAACCCTGTGCGGTTGTCACACGACTGACTCTTTCTTCTCTGTTATAACTGCTCGAACCATCAGCTGATGGCTGTTCGTACCGAAGAAAATGTGCTGATGTTTCATCCCAGTGAACTCAGACGATTAGAAAGATGTCGACTCGGAAGCCACACCGGCAGCCGCTACCAGACTTATCGATCCGATGTGATATAGACGAAGCATCAGTGAAGTATCTTCAGAGTCGGGTCGTTGTGTGACAGGTGCACATGCTTAGGGTGTGCGAACGTGAGCCAGTGTTATGCTCCGAGTCCAAGTTATTTTCCAAGAACACAGACTGCTTCTAGTCTGTCCGATACATAACATTTGTGTGGAGGTACCAAATGAGGCTCAGTGAGACTAGGTGAAGAGCACTCAGGCTTGATCGTAGCTTCAGGATTAATTCGTCTGGTTCACTTTGAGAGGAAGCATTCGGCTAACTATGGTCATTCAGTAGATTATGGGACGAAACAGACAGACGGATGTTGGTATGTTTACCAAGGGTGATGAAAGGATTAAAAATGGCCCAATTAGCTGATAAGTTAGAAGAGATTTCAACTGAAGTAAAGAGGTATTAGAGAGAGTTGTGTAAAATAACGAAAACCCGATGAGTTGGGTCGGGGAACTGCGTCAAATGGTGAGATTCCGAATGTCAACCGTTTCCGAGACCATTAGTATTGGATTTCACAACCCTGACCTCTGCGCTCAGAAGAAGTTCGTGCGGACACTTAACCTCCCATAGCCCACAGTCAATCGAACCAACAATTTGGAACAGTGATTGCGTAAATGGTAACGAACACGCCATCCATAACCTCTAGCGACTGTTCTTCTGGTTCACCCTAGCTACGGTTTTTATATTTGTTATGTTGTAATTAGCCTGATGTACAGAAAACAAGACTTGTTCGCTACTATGTCGTTCTCGTGACTTCAGTGGGTACTTTTAAACGAATACCAGAAGAAACTAGGAGTTGCTGGCTATGGAATCTGCGGTCCCGTTTATTTGAGTTAAGAAGAGTTTTTATTCTAGATTTTAAGGATTTTCCATAGAATATTTCCTGAACTACTCGCGGTTTAGGAGGAAAAGTTTTAACCGTGATGGCCATTTTGCGTGCACATCAGCGTCAACCACTGTCGCTTTCCAGGGCAGCAGAACAGTGAGGATCGTCAATTTACTTAGTTTACTCGGTTGCCATTTTGACAACTGTCATGTTCGCTATCGACCAGGAGTGACCCATACGGAACTTTTGAATCTCTTGGAAATTTCCTATGAACTTCGACCGGTGCCTTTCTGGCATTAGGTGTGTAAATACCGGCCATTACAACTTCCTTGTGATTTAAGTCACCACACACTACTTAGCCCAGAAATGCCTTAGTGGCTTAAGTCTGCATCTGACCTCCAAGTTTCCGATGCATCGCCCAATACAGAGTATAGTTTCTTTTGCATCAACGTCCTTGAGTGGAACAAGAAGTAAATGCAGCCACTCTTGTGCTTAACTGGATGCAGAAATCGGGGGTGATTCGATGGTTTACTTCTTTGTAGAGAGTCACTAAGGTCTTATGACGGTGAGAAACGTTTTGACGAGAACCCAGCATTAATCATGGACACACGTCAAATTCTTGTAAAACAAACCTATTATGTTTCTTGTATTCCACGCTATCGAAGTGCTTACCTTCCAAAAAGAAACACCCTCGCTGAAGAAATATTCTTACTCTCCCTGGAAGGTGTTTAAGTTTAGAGTGGCTGTGGAGATGTTCAATGAAAACTTGATTCTTTATCCTAACAGTTCAAGCCTACCTTATGCTTGGTTGCTGGTGTTACTTTGAATCCTCGTGTTCTTCATTCTTTCGAACAGTGATTACTGCAAGAGAATTGATGTCCAAGGATCGTAACGGGAAATCCGATCCGTACTGTGTTATTCGGGTCCTCAACCGATGTGCACATACTTCCACCGTCTACAAATCACTGAATCCCACGTGGAATCAGGCGTTCGTGTTGTGAGTTTTTCCTTACAGATGTCAGTAAACAGCATATTTTCCTTAGAACCATTAAAGCTATACTAACTGTTTCTATTTATGACACCACCCACACTTTTAGCCACGAAAGAGCTATAATGCACTAACCAAGTTGACTGGGTCATTACTGTTCCCGATCAAAGTTGAACTGATGAATGAACAAATCCTATTCGCTGTTCAAGTCGTCAGTGTTTATGAAAAACAAGTATTTTGCGAGATGGGTCCATTTCTTCCAAATTCGTGCAAAAATGTAAAACCCGCCAACCAAGTGTGATATCTACCTGTCTAGTAAAGCCGTAATAGTCTCAAAGTTACAGATGGCTACTTTTTTCCCAGATGATTGTTGCTGGACGATTCGAGAGGCACAAAAATGTTGTAACCTATAGGTAATATTTTAGGGAATTAATAAGAGCATGGGAAATGGAATCATCAAGAGGACATAGTGACGAAACATGTTTTTGAAGTCTTTATTAGGCCAATACATATCTATTATTGTTTTGTCACCATACCCTAAACTTATATAACGGAATGTTTTATGTGATTGATTGATGGGAATAAACGAAATGCTTGTACCTTGCAAAGTATGTCTTCTGGTCGCCTTGACGATTATGTCTATGAATTAAACTATAACATACTGAATATCTGCTCAGTTTACCAGAATAAACTGTAGGCTTTAATTGTTCAATGGGACGAATCGTAGAAATGTGCAACTCATTACATCCTGCAATTGCGAGGTGGCTAGATCAAAGCCTGACTTACTTTGCCGATGACCTTACCGGTGTAATTTGCGTGGCATGTTTAAGTTTGTTGAAGCTGTAAGGGGTACAGATGTCAGTATCAAATAGTTTGGTTCACTTGACGTAACGTTGCTACTTACAAACGTAATTCTTGCTAGAAACATCACTTTCATTTACGAGGGTATTGAAAAAATAGTCAGTAACTTGTGCATTCCAATAACTCTGAAAAGACAGTAAGTTTACAGTTCAGTTTGGGTTCAGTGGTTATTTTTATAAATGAACGGACGTTATAGGCATGGTATACTCATTAAATCCGTTATTTACCGGTGTTTCTGTATGGGACCTTGGAAACGAACAGTTTGATATCTCGAGAAGAAATCTACATATCTATCACCACTAGCTGGGCGGTATTTTCACTACCGTGGATAGTTCATCACAGGGGTAAGATGTTTTTGGTGCATTTAAACAATCACAAAATTCCACTCAGTTCATTCCAACAACTGAAATGAACAATAATTCTTATGTCCTTGGTGTGAACTCAGTCATCCGGGTAGACGGCCAGCTAACACTGGTTATGTGCACCAATTCAAGTAGAACGGACAAAACTCGAACCTTAGCAGTTTTGTACAGTTCAACCACAAACGGTATCTAGGTCATTACTTCAGTGATAGGACAAAAAGTTGCCCGAATGATGTGACTGGGTAATCCAAAACATTTTATCTAGAACATGGCCATCCGGATAGATTTGCCGTGAGAAGTATAGTAACTAAGGCAGTGACAGTGGTGAGGTAGATCATTTTTACCAATATATTCTATAGAAGCGATTTAGTCGCGGAGTTGTTCAGACGCCGCCTATACAGTGTCCTTCGTCGAACATTTCCATCAGCTACGCTTCGCTCATGGTTTACCATCTGCATGCATATGCCTGTCCGTCTGAAAGGAAAAACTGCCTGTCCACAGTCAAAGCATGCTCTTGTAGAACTCGGTGGGCTTTGTTTGAGGCAACTGTCCAAAAAATGAATGCATCCTCCGGTCTAGTTCAGGGATGAAATAAAAAAGTAGATAGCAAGCGTCAGTGTCACCCAGGCGGCAAACACAAAACAAACAGTTAACTTGACCTAGCCGTCCAAGTTCGTCTATGAAGTTCCGGTCAACAAACTGAAACGAATCCAACAACGTGGTCTGGTGGCGGCCGAAAATGTTGCAGACTTATTACACACTATCCAAAGCTGTGCGCACAAAAGAACCTCGTTCGTGTCCTTAACCCGCACGGACAACGATCAATTTGTCTTGGTCCTCCTATTCATTAATCAAAAATGGTTTGTAATCCATCCAGTTACAAACTACAACGTAGACTATCAGACCACTCAGAGAATCCACGTATAGTACGCTAGCCTACATATGTGTATTAACCTGTTGATAATATCTGGAAATTATGAGAATGGATCCATCTTGCGAGATAATCGCTCCCTATATGATGTTCATACTGGAGATGTTGAATTGTTGTGCAAGTAGACAACCCCCAAGCCCTCACTCTCACCATACTCGACAACAATTCACTTGTAGTCCTTGTTGTTACTCCACTGTCATACAAACTCGACTGTACATGGAAGTGGCGAATTTTCCTCCTGTCATCGCAGCACTGAGCTCCCTTGGAAGCCCAATGGTGCAAGAAACCGGACACTCCATGGTTCATGTCTGTTCTAGAAGCTCAACCGAAATCAAGTGGGCTGAGCTACAAGAATGAAACCGAGTTCTCATTCAAAGTTAAAACGGAGAAAAAGGAGGGAACTTAGCACACAAGATCGTTACATCGAGCAATAAACCCTAATGCATCGGCACCTCACAAACGAACACTGAAATTACAAGTGAGAGTAATACGGTATATCAAATACAGCCTTGCTGGAACTTTCATGACTGGCTTTGTTGCAAAGATAACTCATCAGCGCAGAAAGAAGGCATATGTTGCGATATGTTAACATTTCGTTTACTCTCATCAGTCGCAAACGTAAAACATGCAAGTTATATATGACAGACAATTAGAGATAGACAGGGTATGGACACGCATACAATCACACCACGAATTATGTCATCACCACCACGGCAACCCTATAGGTTGCTTCACCCACTTTTGTGCACATAGCGCCGGCTGGTGAGCTCTAATCAGCATGGCTTCGCTAAAGGCCGAAACTACTGGCCTTTAGCGAAGCCATGCTGATTAGAGCTCACCAGCCGGCGCTATGTGCACAAAAGTGGGTGAAGCAACCTATAGGGTTGCCGTGGTGGTGATGACATAATTCGTGGTGTGATTGTATGCGTGTCCATACCCTGTCTATCTCTAATTGTCTGTCATATATAACTTGCATGTTTTACGTTTGCGACTGATGAGAGTAAACGAAATGTTAACATATCGCAACATATGCCTTCTTTCTGCGCTGATGAAGTTATTGAAGGGGACCCAATGTTTCAAAGATAACTCAGTCAAACAACGGCAACCTTCAGACTGCCGGACCAAATTGAACAGTACTTCCTTTAGCGTTTTACTTTAGGACCCAGGTGAATCCCAGAGTTCTCAGACGGGATGACGATCACGACCCACTGCCCAACCTGTTAATGGCCTCTTTGATTTGCCCTTGTCGATTATTCGTCTGACCTTAGGACTTAGTGGGTTTCATGATGAATAACCATTCTTAACATACGGCTCTAGTATCTAAAGCTGTGCAGACCGGGGAGGAGGGTTGGACGGATGAGATTGTTTAACGTCCACAATGAAAACCCTGCTAATAATTTGTATATCCATTGATTCTACTGTTGCTTCTTGCAGTGCTGGTGACCGGCTGAGTAGTCTGGTGAATAATTGTATGCAACGTGCTTGAAAACCACCATATACCATCAATTGGATTCCCAGTCATGCACGGTACTGATGAAACCCAGCTAGGATGGTACAAATGTGCGACTACTCGTTGTGGTCACAGAGTGTAAAAATTATTCAGCCATATCATTGTGCATACCGACGTGCACGACGATCTTGGGTCACTGAGTGTCTCATGTTACCGATTGTCAGCAAACTCGAAATTCGAATTGCCATTCTGACACCTGAAATGGTGAAAGAATATTTAAGAAGATACAAGAAGCTTCCAACATATGACGCTAGCTCAATTGTGACCAAGTTGAGTACAGCCTGTCTTATTTTTAACAGGGCTACTAAAAAGATATCCTGTTAGTTCACTGTACATGATACAATATGATGCCAATAGCTATTGCAGTTTCGAACTGATTTTTGGTCTCTCAACTGAGTTTCAACTCCTAACCAACAACGCTTCTGAACACTAGTTTGTCATTGTCAAGTTCAAACATCATCTGTCACCTGTCGAAGGCTGTATGAGTTGTCATAATAAAAAAAACTTTTGAGCAGTATTTACTTGTCACTCGCTAAAGTGGCATATCCGATGCCTTCTATGTCTTTGGGGTTTACATCCTCTTTGCTCACAACCTATAACTTTATCCAGTCCGGTCACAGATATTTGGACCGCTCTTCAGATTTTTATTATGGATGAAGACAAAGACAGTTCGGAATTTCTCGGGCGAGTCGCCATTCCCCTGATACAAGTGAGTGCTTTGCTGTTTTGTGTGTCATTCTACAGACGGTTATCTGTGTGGTCACAAGTCGGAATGTCGTGGTTCGACTAGTCTCGGATCATACCTCGACCTTGGATTCCCGTCAGTTGTAGAAGGGAAAAGACAATAAACGGGCTACATGACGACATGGACATCTATTTATAGAAACACTTGAGTATTCGTAAAGTAAATTCACTATTGGCTGATCACAAGTAATCGACAGAAATTATTAAACTTGTCGGGCGATATTTAACAAACAGCACCTAAATCTCCCACTACTTATCAGCAATAAAAATGCAGTCACGACCGTGGAAGGAGCGAAACTGTAGTGAAGCGTTTGTTTTCTAAATGGGCTGACCGCAAAATCTGTAGGACTGCGACAGCTACGAGTGATGCTCACCTTATCTTAAACTGTTGTTTGATTTGTGGTTTAGTCACGGTCGAGGTGAACAGATTTTTATCACAAGGTGTTTGGGACGATGATGCGGGTTGGCTGTCATCCCCACGAATTCGTAAAGCGCAGACCTCAAACAATCAGACCGAGTGTGATAGTGTAGATGAGAGAAAAAAAGTTTCAAAGGTTTTTAAAGCAAGTTTAATTCAATCGGCAACTGTCCAAGCCAACAATAGACGGCACTGTATACATTGACTGTCCGACCCCTGGACGTGTACTTCATAAAATATAGTTCGCTTCATACCTAAAACATCTAGATGCAACAGCTGAATTTGCAAGGAATGGGAGTAAAGAACTCTTCCAAACGGCCGTGTTACATTAAAGAGAGTGTAGTGTTTACAAATGTGAACGAGTAGAACTTTTATAGAAATGTTTACTGTGCATAGAGCAAACGGAGAGAAGTATAAAGCCATGACGAAATTCAAATCCAATAAAGTTCAGATCGAGTGTCAAGCGTGCAGTCGACTTACTGATCTACACGCACTGGTCAAAATGAGCCAGGTAGATACCCAGCTCTTTCGGCACGTGTCCATTTGTACATCACGTTTTTTTGATCAGGTAAATAGATTTTCGCTCCTGAGTAAATAAGTCCCCTACAATTTATTCACCACATCGATTGTCTGTACATTTGGGACCGGAATAAGCTGTGATTGTTATTTTACGATTGTTCTGATTACGGTTGATGTTAATGGTGTAGCAACTGTGAAAATGTCAGAAATACCATAACGTAGAGAGCTACCACAGTTGCAGTTGCTAGTCTAGAGTAGCCAAACAATGGGGTTAGCACACCACGTTTCAACTTGCTGTTCCTCTTCTCCCTTGGAAAAGTATGCACACGGTATTGCCAGTTCAGTTCTCAAGGGCACAAACAATATCAAAATAGTTGTGATACAACTCCTTCATCCTTCAGTTATCCTGCACACACAGCCAGTTAATTTCTTTTGTGCTTAAAGCACACAAATTAACACTTGTACGGTACGTTCGGTTTCAACTCTTATCGGTGTTCATGATCCATGGATGGACAATTCCATCTATGTATTGTGTTACTGGAAATGATTTCGGGTTGTGTCCATCGTTTAGGTTCGTACTGTTAAGACAAACAGATCTATCCGCTTTACTCTACAGTATACAAATGGCACGAGTTTCAGTGTAGATTTTAGGATGGTGAAACTACTCAAACTTCCTCAACCGAGTTTCAACATTAATGACTGTAATAATTAGTCACGAATCATTTGCTGTGCTTAGGTTTTCGTTTGATTTTGATCACTTTCTTGCATGTATTTTAACATCCTCGCCTAGATCTAGGTACAAACAATCTTGTTGTTAGCCGGTTCTACTTTCCTGTTACATTTCAACTAATTCGGTCTTAAGACCAATTCGAACATTTCATTAATGATTTACAAACAAAAATGAGGTAGCAACCACTGCAGTATGCAGTGGTTTTCACCATGAGACTGGTATTTTATTACAAGTTGTAACCTTATTCGAAATCATTAGGCGGAAACACTTTGAGTGGGAATCCGACGAATTACCCGCCAGATTGTGAGACGAAGCTCTCATGAGGTCGTACGTGAGTCCCATGAGCATTAATTGTGATGAAGCGTTTGCAGCCAGTTGATAGACAACCTATCAACGGTTGCAAGTTTGCACTGAAAACTTTCGAATGTTTATGAAATGGGTAATCATAATGCCTCATGATTTTCACGCTCAAACGGACAGTCCATAACCAGTGGTGTGCTCTTATGGACATAAGCATCGTCACTGCCATAATAATAATAATAATAATAATAATAATAATAATAATTGTTATCATCATCATCATCATCATCATCATCATCATCATCATCATCATCATCATCATCATCATCA
>LUCH01005321.1:24734-43097 GCA_013368495.1 Paragonimus heterotremus | reverse complement strand
GGGAATCAGCTAGACTTCAGTCATTTCTACGGTTCTGGCACCCATCAGACTTCGTTAACCCACTGAAGCTCGGGTCGGAAGCAAGATCACGACAAACAGACTAAATGCTGTTCCACTTATCAATCCGATCATTTCTGTACGTTCAGGTAATTTTCAAATGAATAAAATAACAAGAACACATGATATAAACTGCAATCCAATGTTGTGTGTATAGGTCCAAACCTAACGACATAAATTTGGTAAATCTCTCATGGAATGCCATGAACAAGCAGTCTGTGCACACCTACTCTGCACGATCAAACATAAGAGTGAAAATTAGGAACAGTTAACCGCTTAGTGAAATTTCAACGGAGTCAGAGATTCCACTTGATGTTCTACCGTTCTTTTGGAATAGCCATTTGAGTTACGGTACTGCCGGATTATACTTTAGATGCGTGTGACAGTCTGTTTAAAGATATAAGGAAAATCATTATAAAGCTCTAAAACCGGACGAAGCATTGAAGGACTGAACAAAACGTTTTAGTTTGTTGGACAGAAGTATATACACATGCGTATTTACAACCACCTCGAATTCACATAAACAGCGAGTGAATGGATTACAAAAGAAACAGCAGCACAATAGCAGATAAACAAAAATGCGGCGTTCTAATAGTCCGCAGAAGAAAGAAAGTCTTTGCGACCCAAATTGCCAGCAGCTTTGTTCTGCATCGCCTCCAACTTCGGGCAGTGCGTGATACGATGCCCCAAGCCACCACAATAAGCACAACCCACTTCTCCGCCCATTTCTAATTCGTGTTCCGTGGCCGAGACCAATTCGACCAAGAAGTCTGGCACACGTTGATTCGCCTCAATGAGTAGGTGTTTTAGATCCAACAGCGTCGACTCGTCTACAGATTTGTTGATGAATGTGGTGGCCAGACCGCGCTGATGGCCACGACCTGTTCGACCGATTCGGTGAACTGGAAAAAAAAAACTGTTGTGTAAAGTACTATGGTCATGGTTTACCAGAACATGTCCTCACAAATTTTGTGTATCTGGTTCAGAAACATTTTAAAGAATTTGGACTTTGAACTCCATGTAACATCTACCAAAACAACGTACATGGGCATGCGTCGTCAATCGAACTAAGAACACGTGGTCACAGATCGCGAGACAGTCTGCACCTATCACACTCACCAGTTAAATAAGTGTGATATATTTTTACAAAAGTACACGGCTATATTGAAAAAGAACACTCCTGATGCCTCATCCAGTTAACTCCCAGATCACCATCAACCGGTCGATATTACACAGCTAAGACCAGTTAGGTTTCAGCTTTTACACAACGAGATACCTGCAGCTATGTGACATACTAGGTCATGTGTGTGTACTATCAGGCTACCCAGACTTGGATACGAGCAGTTGCAGCGGTTGCGATCGACAGCGCAACGATGACTGGTACTCGACGTCACTATTACTGAGACACTGCGAGCTGAGGTTGATAGATCGCCATCATCACCACCCCTAACTCTTTTATTAATCTAAATAACTGAAAATCTCGAATACACTTAAGCAAGAACTTTGACCCAACGAGGAAAAGTTGTGGGCTGATGAAGTGTGCGAGATGGCATAATACGTACCGTCCCGAAACAATTTCTAAATGTGTTCTTTCATTCTATGTGTGAAGCATTTCACCGTTATTGTTGTTGATTGCTTGCTAAAAACAACAGATAATACTGTTCGCATAACAGATATAAAAGTAAACAAGTACATCCCCCAACGAATGGTAACATAATCCCGTGGATCTCACTCATCAACAGTCACCGTGGGCTGTTAGAATTACTAGAAAACAATGAGGAACTGACCTAACGGTGGTAACCGGTGAGCCCCACAATGGGGCAGACGTTTGCCTATCACTAAAAATGGGTCAGTTAGTGACTAGGTTTTCGGTTTAGGAAATACCAAGAGATATGGGTCGGGATAACGAGAATTCAATTAACAATCTATTTGGAAAATGAATAAGAAGCACCACTAGAATGCAAGCAATGCCATCAAATTAGAATGTTGTCCCGACTGAAACAGAACGAGGCTCCTATCGATTACTGAATTCATAAGTGGCTCAGAAACTATTCAATCAAAAGTCCAAACCTGACTGACGAATAGCCAACACACCATTAACAATCTCACAACTGAAATGGTATATCCCTAAAACTGCCCTGGTGGTGGTTCAAAGGTCCATTCGGTCGCAGTGAAAGCACGGGGCAAAATAAATACAGGTCGACAAATATGTCGCTGTGGTAAGGCGAAATGCCTTGTTGACGAAATACGGTGTATGCGGGCAATCTTTATGTGTGTGTGTGTGTGTGTGTGTGTGTGTGTGTGTGTGAATGTACGGTTCTACAACAGCGCAAACTACAAAGGCGACGGCTCAACCTGCATCAAAAAACCCCGAATCTGACTGTTCGCTTGCACTACCTTCATCGGTGAACAAATGTATGCATGTTTGCGACGATAGGCTGGATGAGAACTGCTACTCAAAATCCAAAAAGTGCCACACCAGCTAGGCTAACGAAATGAAACGGGGAAACGTTCAGACGGTGAAAACTGCTCAGAAACGAACCGACGTTCTGGGGGTATATGGAGATTAAACAAATATGAGATCTAAACAACACTGCAAGTTTTGCTACAGATAGGGAAGAGTGTTCGAAGGGTGGGCAATTGATTAACTGTTTCGAGTATGTGAATAGCAAATGTCCATGGCTAGGGAAACCAACAAACCCACTGGACTACAATGAAATTGAACAGACGTATTTTATTGTGAGCAAACGATTCATGTGATCATCCTTCAACGTGTATCGATCAATAGCGAAAATATAAAAGAAATATGTTCGGATGAGACGAACCGACCAGCAGATCATCTTAGACAGTATGGACCTAAACATCAGGGCAAAAGAAAGCTAAGTCAAATCAAGTCAAGCATAACTTCAATGTACCAGATAGACAAGTTTTTAGCTATTTGTACACTCATCCAATAAACGGAAAACATGCAATATACATATGAACAGAGAGAAAAAACAAAACACAACGGGCAATGAAAAAGAAATGACTACAAATTATGCAACTAGGCTAACCTGACTGGATTAGGAGGGGGTCTGTTTCGGAGTAAGCTTTTCAGTTTGAATGCCTGTGAAATGGTTTGGAATCTGGATTTTGTATCTTGATGCACAATTGTCGAACGTCAGTGTGTATATACGTATGGCTCAAATTAGTTCAACCCAGTGTCTCATTGGAAAAAGTTTCAAAAGTATTTGGGTGAATTGCATTTTAAAATCGACTTTATTCCGATTATCTGTAGTATTTGGAGATTGCGAGTGTACTTTCAAAATGGCTTCACCCCCAGCTGTTGGGTGTTATTACACTGTTTTGGCAGTGTTACTTTTTATTCATTTTATTTTGTCTACTTAGTGTGTGCATAGTAGTTAGTGATTTTAAAATAGAATATTGCGCAACATCGGTGGACGTTCCGAATACTCTAACAGAAGTGGGCCTACTGCCGTACAAATCATTTAAACTGTAAACTTCTAAACAGATAGGTAAAACACGTGTAGGATTTCTCATGCCTCTCAATTGGGCATGTTGAATTCATATGTTTTCCTACAGCTCAAAGCTTTGCCATTTCTTCATGCGAACGGTGCACTTCGATTTCTTTTCCTTCCTGTTGTTGACAACTGATAAATCAAGATTCGTTAGGTTAACATGACTGAAGCCTGGTTCCGTTTTACTGGAACTATTTATAGTGTCCGTTGATTTGGAATGCTCTTTCCTTTTCTTTGTCACTCTTACTATCCCCACTAACCGTATTAAAACGATTGATGAATACTTTCAAAAAACGTTGCTGCTTAATGACTATCGTATTTAGTGTATATTTCTTCTCTTCAGAAACATCAAAAACTGAGGGCAAACTAGCATAATCGTCACCCTAAATAGTAATGTGTTACGTGTCTACTATTCTTTTTAGTTTGCTTGTGGCGAATTTAGCAACCGGCAGCCATATTGTTGAATTTGACTCAGTATTTACTGTTCACCCGTAACGCATAGTGCAAATGTTTTTTTTTAACTTCCCTAGTCTGATATGAAGCTGATTAGGTTTTGATTGACAGAAACAGTATCATTATGAATTTTGCTAAACTAAACTATTTCACAGTCATTTTTATATTCTGAACTTTGATTCTGTGTGTTGACTGTTATATGGTGCTATGCGCTTAACTGTATCGAGGGTTCTCTCTTAGGTTGCCATCTATCTTCGTTTACACTTAGCCTCCTTAGTCACACATGAGTTCGTTCTGGATATTCATTCTAAATGACGGTCTGCATCTAGAGAAACATTGCTTTTTAAGTGTTATTTTAGATTGCGCAGATCCATCCAATTAAAGAAACAATATATCGTTAACAATCTAGTGTGTTAATCATCATCCGAAAACTTAAAACTGAATTCTTCAAAAGGCGTGAACGCAGCCAACTTTTACAACAAACTAGTGTCTATGGTCAACGTGCTGGATTGTTGGTTTTCTATTCACTTTAATTTTCTGCACATACCAAGATGCTCCTCAGTCTTGTGTCGTGATAATTCACTTGTGATATTTTTTTAGCGGCTCGCATCAGTAAACTTTTTTTAAAATCTGACGTGTCCTCTTTTTGCTTAGCGTTTAAAATCTTCCCATAAAACTCTCTCCCTTGTACTTTTGTCGATCACTTGTGTTTATTTGAAAGCATGACCATGTCATTAACTGCCCTGGCTCAGTTCCCCTGTTTTAATCAGTTCAAAGCTGGTGATAAACTCATCTACTAAATATTTTCTAGTAATTCACATTTACTACCTGCCGTACGTATGTAATGTATTTCTTTGTGCTACAACATTTTTGTGCCTTTTAGTAGCAATATGGGGTAGATATCGGAAGTTTTCGATTCTGTGAAAGTGACACATAAGAAAAAATTAGCATGCCTCCTGGATTAATCACTTCGGATAGTTTTAATATGGCAGCTTCCATAAAAAATAAGGACAAAGTAGGCTAGCTGCTGGTGAGCACTCCATGTCATCAGAGTCTTAAAGGATCGTGGTCACGCTAACTGACTGACACGAATATCGGTCGGTCAACAATAAATCAGTCTGACGGTCCGAGGCACGCAATTAACGACCAAACAGCACTCAGTCAAACACTCACCATAGTTTTCAATATCTTCAGGCATATCGTAGTTGATCACGTGATTAATATCGGGGAAATCCAAACCTTTGCTGGCCACGTCTGTTGCAACCAGAACGTCACGGTGTTTCGCTCGAAATTCACTAACAGCAGCCACACGTTCTTCCTGATCTTTGCCTCCGTGAATGCTGACAGCCTCCACACCCTTCAAGAGTAAATATTCATGGATCGCATCCACATCTTGTTTTCGTTCGGCAAAAATGATGACCTGTAAATGGAAAGAGGGGATCTCAGTAAACGGTAACTATAAAGCAGCATTCATATAGAGGAATTTATGCACATGCACTTAACACTTAGCAAGTTGCAGGGTGGCCAACATTAGTGTTACAACACACGAGAAGAAACGGGACGAGAGCAACAGAGAAGAGTAAAACAAGGTGAAGGAATCTAAAATAGTTTTGGGAATACAAGAACCTACTTCACGAGCGCCACTGACAAGGATAGCTTATCACGCTTGGCAGCACTGCAACAAAGTGTTCTTTATCTCATAATTAAAACAGAAAAATAACAAATGAAGTAAACCATTTGACTGGAAAGCCTCGATGTTCGAAAATCGGCTGGTACACCATTCGCCAGCTTATGGCTTTTAGACAAAGCCGGCACGTGCGATGGATCAGCTCAAGTGAGAGGTGTTGCGAAGCAACACTATGAGGTCAAGTAGTTAGCAAACTCCGTTTGTTCCGAAGACATGTAACTGAACCCACTCAGTGTTCACGAGATTTTTCCACATCTTTTTAATGTTTCCTAAAAGCTGACAATGGAAGATAAAACAGATGCAGGATTGCAAGTAACCGTTCGATCGCAGCGTTCGAACATGTACTATAGTCTACGATTTTAAATAATCGGAATTGACATGGAGTGATTAGTGGCAAGATAGAGTTACAGAATAACTTTTACATAACTTACTGGAGGTGATGTTTTCTGCAGGGCGTTGAGAAGATGCGGAATTTTGGCTTCATGTTTCACATATTCCACTTCCTGTGAAACATTCATACTCGCTGCACCTGCCCTACCGACGTTGACAGTCACTGGTTTGACCAATGCGGACTTGGCGAAGTTCTGAATCTTTTTGGGCATAGTAGCTGAGAATAGCAGAGTCTGTCTTTGACCCTTAAATAGATTTACGAAAGTAACAGGAGGCATGAGCTTTCTCAAGCTAATTAGGTGATGGAAACATGGAGCGAACAAAGGAAAACAGACCAGCCGAACTGATTACAGTAACCACAACCTAGTCGAAACTTTACAGATTGAAGATTTGTGATGCGAACAACATCAACATGTTGTAGTAACTGGTTGCTTAAAGATAACTCGAAAGCACTTTTCAAGAGATCGACCGCTCACCTTGAAGTAAGAGAATATTGTACGGACCTCCTCTTCGAATCCCATATCGATCATTCGATCGGCCTCGTCCAAGACCAGATAGCGACAAACTTCCAAATTGAATATTTTTCGCTGCAGTAAATCAATCAAACGACCAGGAGTGGCCACGAGGATGTGAACACCGGAACGTCGAAATGCATCAGCTTGGTCCTTGACAGCTGTGCCACCGATGCACAGACTACACCGAATGGATGGATAGCCAGCTTTAACCAAACCATCCACCAACGAGCACAAAACTTCGTGAGTTTGGCGGGCTAACTCGCGCTAAAATGATTAAGGAGGCCGAAATAAGAAGCACTAAGCATATAATATCTGACAGTTTATATGATACTGTTTTACATTCCATGGAAATTTCGACTTCAATATTCACCTTTAAATGAGAACAAGGTGAAGAAATACGGATAGGACCAAAAGATCTCTCCGAAAGTTCACAGATCTAGAATAAAGAATGTAGAGGATCGATCACCGAGATGGCCCTGAGGGTTTGAGTGGATGGGCACAGTCAGTGTGCCATGCTCACAGTAGTACTCTGCAAGGTCTAAGCAATCTGTGGTCAGCAAGATCAAAACGTCTGCGTTATGGGTACATTTTTAGCACTGTGCAGTAGAGATGATGACGAATACAACCGTTTTCGGAGACTCGTTGGCATGGGATGTACAGGGAGAAATACACTAAATATGGACAATAAAGCTGGACGTTCGTGAGCAACTCGATTGGAGAAGCACGACAGCTGCGAGTGTCTCCGGAACGGTAGCCGACCTAACATAACTACTGGCTGGAAAAACAAACGCATTCTGAGAACAACAAAAAGGGATTCTTTTCGCTTCCGGTCATGCCTTGAGTGAGCGTAATAATTTATCAGCATCTCCAAGTACATTAGAATGACACCTAAGTAGTGTGGAGATTTTATCCAGGCGTTCTATATACTTCTGTATACTCAGGAAAGCAAAATAGTGTGGGCGATGAGATAGTGAACGTACATCGCTGTTATGTAGAGTCTAACCGTGATTCACCTTGCGTTACCGTGATGACAGACTGCGTGCGTGGAGAACAAGCAACAGGACATCTAGGATGCAGTTTACGTATGGATCTATTACAGAGTACGAGGGCGATCTAACAATTTGCCTTTGCGTGGAATGTTATTGTATGAGTGCACAAAGGGTTGTTCATGCCAGTCCGAATAAAGTTTCACGGCACGCCTGACGACCACACTTTCTGTCTGAGTCTGCTGTCTGGAGATGAGTTCAAGTAGTGATAATTTTGTTTTATGCGTAGCGTGTTTTAAGTATCGACTAGTGGTTAAATGAGGCGTGTACGAAAAACCGAATAAGGCAAGTTCGATGTGGGTTATTCCAGAGAAAGGCTGCTGGATATAAAGTAATTCACGTACAGTAAGATATATGACAGTGTATTTGACAGCAGAAGAAACAAAATGCCTACTTTGGATAGCCATACTCAGGCTTCTCATACGTAGAACTTCTAAAACCTGCTAGTATATACCATCAAAATGAAGCAAGTCTCCAAAATTGGACACATTTGACGCAGCCGACGTCGGAAAATTCCGCAGAATTGCAGCCTCTGATTGCAAGTGCCCCGGACTTATAACTCCTCTTGTTAAAAAGTGGACAAAAGCGGATCATCATAAAATTTCTTCATCGCGGTTCAGCATATAAATTAAAATTCAAACTGACCACGGTGTTCAGAAACCTCAGTGAACAAACAGAGGTCTTATGATTTCTAATGTGTACAAATAACCCAAGTGAAATAAGAGTAATGTATTGGTCCACCTTCTGAATAGTACTGTGGGACGGATACGATGGCATACTTGCCCCAGTTCATAATTACCAATCAACGAAGGATGAACTGCTCGGTACTGATTTCCAGTTGTTCCCGTAACTGGTGACAGACTCCGGAAGAAAACCGAATGTGCTAAAGTGTCTAATTCGCAATGCGGAAAGAAGATATACAGAATATGCTTGATCTTTAGTTATTGGGGACTATGACACCAGATGTCTTTGAATTCACACGTGATTGCGCAAAATAAAGATACACAACACCTAGAACGTCAGCGCTTGCATAGATAAGGAACGCTCACATAGACTGGTCTCCAAGATCATCTGAGTTGAACAATATAAACAAGTCTCAATAAAACTGAACGTATACAATCCATAACCTCATCAGTAAAAGAATTGAGAAAGTGCTGACAAACTGAACCAAAACAAGGTTAATCTAACAAATAATCGTGACACGGTGGCATCAAGTATGTAGCCGCCTAAAAAAGTGAATAGTCAACGAAGATTACTCCTCAACTAAGGGTGACAAGAAGGTTATTATTGTCATTGCCGTTATTATTATTACTATTATCAAGTGCGTCCTGCAACATTCTGCTGTACTAGGGTTTATTGGACCTAGACATTGTGTGGCCACGAGCTATGAGTACACAAGTGGGAATGAAACCGATCATGTTGTACAAAGTTAACCACATCCACATTCAACATCCATGAGCAGGTTTGTGGCTTTGTCAAGTTACCCAGCCGATAAAGTTTCACACGATTTACTCCCTCAGGTTCACCGCTGGCTGAATAAAAGACAAAGACTAGAACTGACTACATTATACGGTAAAGAGAATACTAAATATACTGTTTGCAGAACGCATGAACCAACGTGTCGTCATTATGGCACTAATGGATATGCGTGTTAACCTTAACACGAGGTTAATTAATCATGACGTCGATTAAAAAGATCTGCATTTTCTCGTGTATATATATCGTACATGCGCATAGAATGAACCACTGAATTCAGTTCCATGCTGGCAACAGAAATTTCAAAGACATCGTTTGAAAAATTGTGTACAATTTATTTTTGCAAATGAACTGTCAGCATGGTGACATCTAGCATTTTCACACGCTCCTCAAAACTACTGTCGTGTTTGGACATGTAGGCATCGAAGGAATTAGAGAGAGACAGGCCAGATATGTTGGGTCAATGTCACAATGAAGCTCAGCGATGGTAAGGGCGACTTGGTCGGGGATTCAGAACGATGTATCCAAAAATTTTCGCGAGTGTGTCAGTACATATGTAGACCTACTGTAAACGCAGTAAGCGTAACGTAACAGAGAGCAAAACGGCGTTGAGTTGACTTTGTCTGATTCCTGCAGAAAACTGGGAAGAGAGTGATGAATACTCGTTCTCGTGGCTAATCGAACTAAACAGAATCAAGTTATTACCGAATAAGCAAATTCAGGATTGCACCAACCATATACAGCAAATTCATAGGGTACCTTGAAGTGATCGTCTGAACAAACGATTAAAATGGTACTGTATTACTAAAGAGGTCCAAGGCTTCTATTGAACAAAAAATCACTTCTAAACCGAAACTAGTAATGAGGTATTTCACGAGTTACTGTATTTTCATACATACCACATGCATGCCAAAAGGCAAATATAATGATGTTCCTGGTAAAGATGTTCACCAAAGTTAAACGCTCTTTGCATGTTGTGTTGCGTCCACAGAACACCTCATATAATCCTCAATATTATGCGGATGGAACATCAAATTCACCTTTTCAAACTCCTATGGATCCTTGTCGTTCAATTCCGTTTCAGGCGTACGTTCTGCTACAAGTTACTTAATAACCAGTTAGTGTTGTACGAATACAGAGAATGCAACGGTAAAATATATTTTAACGATAAACTCGGTCATTCCCGTACACTTCAATTGATGCGACTCTTTCAAGTGTCGGAAGAGATGGTTGTGCAATGAAAAATCTTCTTACCTAAAACGTGGCCGCAAGATTAACAAAGTTAACGTTAATTATTTCCTATGTGACAACGTTCGGCGTTTTTAGTCAATACTAACGGGCAGTAAAAATTACTGCTCATGGATGCTGCACGTCCTAATTCTACATTGGATCAAGTAGCCGTATAGCTAACGAGCATTACCTAAAAAAACCACATTGCTCATAAAACTACTGTTGATCGTGAGTATGTTAAAACTTCGTACACGACAGATTCGACGGTTAGTATATGTTAGATTTCTCCGGGGTACTGCATACAATAGACGAGTGTATTCCAATACTATCTTTTCAGTACAAGAAAAATATTTTTCGCAAAAAGAAGCAACATTTGCACCATGAAGCCGATACAGTCAGGCGATGCGTTAGACCATGTGCGGGAAAGATATTGCCAGATTATCAAAACGTAGCCAGCAACTGCTGAGGTAACTGAGGGCCGAACCCGTAACCGCGTGATTGGTAGTCGGCATTGTTACCTCAATCCCAAGCTTACAACAATGAGCAAACAGTTGGGTTGCTTTGCGGCTTGGCATATTGTAGATTTTTTCTGAAGGAGATTTTAAGGTGAATTAAGGTATTTAGCTAAAGTGGTTGAAACAAAAAATGTAGCTACTTGAGGTGAACAGTGAACAAAGGAGTTTTGCATCACATTTAGAGAGCCAGCCCTCCGGAAGCCGGTGAGCTTCCGGTGAGGTGAATGATGCTTTTTCCTGGTGGATTGCGTACATTAAGTTATAAAACGTCAAGCGGCCAGTGAGACTTTTGTGGGAAACGTGGACGCTAGCCGTGAATCCAGTGCGCCATAGTTCTACTACTGCTTATTGTACACAGCTGCACTTTTGCTCAGCAAGTCACATTAAAGACAGTTGTCGATTCACAACTAGAGGACGTGTCCGATAGCGTTGAGTTGGTTAGTTCGGGTAACCGGGAACCGAACTAAGTATGCCGAATCATCAATCACATCGATTTAAGTAAACAAATCGAGTTCAAGGTGTGGACAAAATCAAATCATAATCGGCGGCCATCAAACAAAATCCGCTCATCAACTCACTTAATTCGAGGAATAAAACTCATGAACTGCCGGAAAGTTTGAAGATCTAATTTCTAAAAGTTTGAGGATGGACTGGATTTAGACGAGTCTGTCCAAACGCAGCAAGGATCTTATCAGATGAACTGTGAAGCCACATGGGGATCTCAGAAACTTCACATTGGGACTCATCTACTCACATACCACATTGTACAGTAAGGAATCGACCAAATGACCTAGTAGAATGAGTGCCCAAACATGACAGAGTCCAGCGGCGCCACTGTTAGGCAATGGCGCTGCCTTGCCGATAAGTAGTGTGGTAGGTTCGGAATCTGCAAGGAACTCAGCCGAAGCCTTGATTTCTAGCAGTTGGACCTATTTTAAATCATTAAATCTGCCACACTACTTAACAGTGACATAATTCCAATGTCCAACAGTGGCGTTGTTGGATTCAAGTGTGGATTGTTAAAGAAATCTTGTCTGGGCACTCTATCCTCTGGGCCATTTGACAGATTCCATAACACAATGGGTTGGGTGAATAAGCGGGTTCAAATGTGAAATTTCTGGGCTCCAAGTGTAGTTTTGTAGCTCAGCTAGTACAACGCTTGTCGCCATTGGACATGTTGTTTCTGTCGGTGGTTAGCGGCCAGCCGAAGTCAAGATCCTTTACATTTGGATCTCTTCCAGTGTATCAAGCCTACCACAAAACTTGCCAGTAATACCAGAAAGTTGGCAGTAAAAGATAACACACTTCAAAGCGCTAAACACCATAACGCACATGCAACCATTTGTGATGATTTTGAGCAAATACGGAGATAGATGCGCAGTGATAACAACCCTGGTATATTTAGTAAACAACTAATGTAACTCGTTCGCAACCAAAGTGTAACTCAGAACAACACCATCTTGCGCTACCAGGAGAACAGGGGGTTGGTGACGAGATTAGCATGTGAAAAGAAATAAAGCAAAAAAATAGTTCTTCAGTCGAGTTCAACCGCGTGGTAGGATTGCATTGCGTTGTACGTGTGAGTTAGTTTCCCACTGCACTAAGCAGACGACTCATGGGATCACGCTGTTAATGGACTTTATTCCTTTTCAAACCGATGTCAGTCTTACGTCGACACTACTGTTGTGAGCCAAGAACGTGGATGGCACAAGGGTTATTTGTTCAAGAAAACAACACATGGGTTAAGCGCTTAAACAGGACAACAAACAAAAGCACTCATTTGCATACGGTACTCGGCCCAGATCGTCACGGTTGCTACAGACGTCGATGCTCAGTTGCTTTACGTATCAAAGACCATTTTGTGCGATGCTGCACTCCGATGTTTCTTCCTGTATTTTTCCCGTGGCTATTTCGATGTCAAAATGCATGCTCTGGTGTTCGCTACTGAATAGCAGTTGTGTGAGTAGTATATTACGATCGCTCATCCTCACTACACTATTACTGATTAGCCAAGTGTATAGCAGTTCTGTCACTGAGTCTCATAAACATTACGGTTAGTATATCAAAAAAGCCTACTTGTTAGCTCAGTCCTACTATGATAACAATGATTATGGTTCAGGGTTTACTCATTCAGTTCAGTGGTGCATGTTTGTAGACAAGTTTGCCTGGTTACAAATAGAGCCAGTTAACTTTCTGGCCACTCAATATTCTTCACATTATAAGACCTTCACAAAACACTGTACAGAAACAAGAAGGACAAATAAAAGTCTGACAGGGTCTTACAACTGTAGCACTCTTAACGACCATGCAAATACGAGCGAAATTCAACCCGGGCGATCACATTTCGGAACGAGGATGCACCATAAGGTTATTAGGAAAGTCGGGTTCCAAAGAGACAGTGACAGAGTAGTTCGGTTGAGAAACATGAAGATCTTTTGTCCAAATAAATCCTGGTTATACATATATACATGGCAAAAGCAGCAAGTACAGTATCCTAGGTTGATAACTCAGTTACAATGACTTACTGAGGGACCAAGAATCAGGCCATAAGGACCTTCGCTCGGTATAAATGGAATTTTCTGTTCTTGGTCCATAGAGAATAACACAACGGGAATTGAAAAAACCATGGTCTTTCCAGAGCCCGTAAATGCAATACCGATCATATCTCGCCCGCTGAGAACGGCTGGAAGACCCTGCATTTGAATCGGTGTAGGATTTGAAATCCCCCGTGTTTTGAGAATGTCGACCAACGCGGAAGGAAGTCGCATTTCGATGAAGTGTCGAATCGGAGCGGGCACATCGTCTCCGTCGATGAGTATGCGATGTTTTCTACGTATCTCTTCCGACTTCTCTTCACTTTGCTCACGTATGTAGGATGGTGGGGTCCAACTGTAAACAATTAGCAAAAAACAGCAGATTCAAAAGCTACTCACCTAGTCTGAATGGGTTTGTCATACTGGATACCTTTGGCCAGTTCAGCCACTCCCATCAGTGCGGTTTTTTCGGCCACACTTTCCAGAATCTTCGCTTCCACCTTCAGTTTCTTATCACGTTCGGTTTCTTTTCGTTCTGTACAAATGTATCGATATTTGGTTCATCATACTGGTATCTTACCCTCTGCTTTTTTCTTCAACTCCCACATCCGATCGAAAAGACTACCTTGTGCATTCGGGCCCACATGATCCAAAGCACTGTCTTCTTTGTGGACCTCGTTTGAAACATCTTGTTCATCCCCAGAGCCCATGGAGGTTTTGAAATCGGTCTCTTCGTCTTCTTTCGGATCTTCTGTGTAGGCCAAGTTGCCCAACATTTTTTGCAAAGAGAATAGCTGGATTTGGAAAATCAAAGAGAAGAAACAAGGTGCAATGTGAGGAAACAAAAGCGACTTGAGGATTGCGATGCCAACTAAATGTAAAGTCTACTGGTGGGTATTGAAAACACGAAAATAATATACAGCACAGGCTGAAATTCATGAAACAGATTCTCATCATGTTAAGACGACAAAACACCAGAAATAACGACAATCGCAGGAAATAAGGTAAAAGAAGTATATTGGAACATAAAACTATTGAGTGGAAAGTAAAATTGGTTCAGGCGATATAAACAGTAACGTGTTAGAGAGATAAAGGTCAAAGTTTACGTTCACAGGTCATAGCGATGCCTGTTTCTTACGGCACACCCAAACAACAAGTGGGTTTGTCTGAGCAAGCTGTTCATGATCAAACACGCTAGCTAGAGAGGGAGACGGCTGTGTGGACCTGCAATTTAAAATATGAAGACGAGAACTGTTACTAATGGAGTAGTTTAAACCTAGACACATGTAGTTAGGCTCATTCTCAAACTGTGTATACTGTTATCGGTTAAATGACTGTAGACGATATATCACCGTCATCAGATAATAATAATAATAATAATAATAATAATAATAATAATAATCTCATCTCACAAAACTGTCGATTCGCAATACGAAATGAGGCAATCGCAGGAGGTGCTGAAAACATAGCTAAAATCTATAAAACGGCATCCCGAACTGTTCGGAATAGAGTCACGAACAATAAGACAAACAGTCGAATTATCACAAAGTATTCTAAAAAAAATTACAATCAGGGTTTACTACAAACGAAGAAAACTATGGATAGAAACTTAAACCGTCAGACCTCGTTCCTTTACGTCTTGCATGCCAGATGCGTAAGTCAAACGCGCCGACCACGGGGCTTTTCTAAACGCCATCTTCATCACAGGTACCTTCCAGGATTATGAAAACCGCGAGAACAGTTTCAGTCTTGTTTCGAATAACTTGCCCGTTTGTTAATATAGCTTCGAAATACACTGCAAATGGTTTTACTCTCATGAAAACCGCTGGGTTTTGAAAAACAAACGAGAAATAATCTGAGTTTTTATGATATAAACTACGCAGTGTTTGTTCATGTTCAAAAATATGCTTTTGCGTGAAATACGGACAAGAGACAGGTACACATCCGAGCACAGTCAGAAGCACTCATGAAGGCCTTCAATGAAAGTCTGTGATAAGTTTTGACGTTACTCAGCGCAGACACTTCTATGCCATGAGAATTCCCTCCAAACGGAAAAACATTGAATTTAGACACAAACAGGCATACTGTTAAATGGTCTGCAGAGTCACGGTAACAGACATCATTGAGATGTAGAAAACATTACTTCATACAGCTAAGACTCAGCAGTGACAATTGACGTGGATAACCTTGGCGCCGTTGAAATGGAAAGTTAAATATTCTGCAGTCACGATGAATGAAAAACTTCCACGGCATGTTACTGTGAAAAACCGTGGGATAGGAAAATTTGAATAAAAATCATACCTGTTGCTTCTTGCGCTCTTTGATGGGAACGTAGGGTACATAGTCCTCTTCGTCAGATAGATCAGAATGTTTTGAAGATGATTCCCCTTGGCGTTTCTGTAACGGAATACAATTTAAGCTATACGTATTGGATTGTTTGAATAAAATGAATAAATGAATCTAGAAGCGATAATCATGGAAATCCAAGGTGCACTGGTTACAAAATTAACTTCAATCAACACCTGACAAACAGGTTTCCTCACTAGTGTTGTGTGTGACGCCAAGATGGGAATTTCATGGAGCCAGATTCCAGGTTATATAAAGTACAGAGACAAAGTACCCATAGAGAGCCTACATTTTAGGCTCGTTGCAGTTAATTGAACAACTAACCAAAATGAGTTCTCAAGGCAGTGAACCTTCCTAATGAGTTGGAAGACACACGAATAGCGTTTTGATACCAGATTTATCAGAGAAATCTCGAAAAAGTCAACAGGGCTGTCAACATAGTTCATGTATGTAACTAAGAGACACAGGCGTTGTGCAAATTATTCGTCAAAATCAACTATACACAAACAGAGGGGAAACTAGAGAGACAACCATAGGTGCGCGTCGTAGTGAATGTGTACGAGAAAGAAATAAGTCTTAAGGTCAAGTTTACCATAACTTCGTTAGAAGGATTGAGCAAATGTACCGAATACCACAATTAGTGGCTATGAACAAAGCGCGATTAGCACTACATCGACTGAGAATAGCGATTGCTAACCCATGCACATCCGTGTTCACATCATTATATCTTCAAAAGGTACTATTCCTCAGAAAGTACAGAAGCTTGCCACTCGTATGGTATGGGTTATAAAGGGTGTACGTTAAGAAGGCCGGCTGAAGTCGCCTGAGCAAGAGCAAGGCGTTTTTATAAAAGAATATAAAGCCAAGCACTGCGCCGACATGAGTCCAACGGGTCGTTTGCTGATGACATCGACAACCTATGTTTGTTTAAAAAAGGCATAAAGCTAAATGGACTGTGCCCAGCTAACCGGCTCATAGATTCTTACATATTCAGATGATAAAACCCACCTTTGGACGACTTCTACAACCGGACATTTAAAAATAAAAATTATAGCTGTAGTACAAACCACAACGCTGATATTCCTGATGGGAAAACCGAGATCACACTGAGTGATTCTCTAGCGAATCTCCCGAAAAACAAAAGTGACATCATCTGGACCCGAGGGAGCCTTGCTTTTAATTCCCGTCCACGGGGCTGCAGGTGGTTGCTCCGTTAAGTCTTCCGATTACACAGTCCAGTGAATGTAGTAAAATGCCTCAAAAGTGGAAGGTAATAAAAATTACCCTAGTTCTGAAGGTGAGAAAAACAGTCAAACTACCAACTATTTGCCGAATGCCTTTGTACTTAGGGGCACTAATCTATGACTCGCTCCCCAGCTACTTGTCATCACGAGACCTGCTTCTCAATGATCACTCAGGCGGTGCGAACCTGCTGTTAACGGTGGGCCAATGGACCATGGCTGGTGATAGTGACGAACGTGTCACTGCCATATACATGGAGTTTGCAGAAGTATTCGAGTGTGAGAATCACTTCGCCTTACTTGGTAAGGTCAACCGCTAGGATATCAGATGTAATTTTCAACTTTAGCCTGAACACTACCTATTATTAAATTGCGTCTACCGTATGTATCCGCCTTTAGACCCCAGCCCAAGTACAGTTCCTTAGGGCTCCAGTCTGGGACTGTTGATCTTCCACAGTTTCACGAATGACTTGTCGTCTGAGGCATTTTCTCCCCTACCATTGTTTACAGACGATAGGAAAACCTGGCGTGGTGCTCGCAACAGTAATGACACGACTGAAGACATTGATGCCATTTCTAATTATTTCAAGGTGAACAAAACTGAGCTTAAAGTCAGCAAATACAAGTTACGCATATCAGACCTAAACAATGTTTCACATAACTCCCCAACGGAGTGCAATTTCAGGTTACGGACAAAGAAAAAGACCTTGACACCGCTGTGCCGCATTTCTCTTGGGGTTCATTTAACAGTGGCAAATGTCAAGAAAGCAAATACTGCACTCGTATTTTTAAAGTGTATGTTGAGTATAATTAAACGATCACACCTTAATAAACTTCCCAGTTTTATCCGACATAACCTTGTAGAAGGAAACCTAGTCTGACCTTTTCATTTACAGAATAACAAATTCAAAGAAAATATCCAAAGGTGCCCAACTGAAGTGGTTTGAGAGCTAATGGATGTATTGCCGTCTATGACGATGAAAGCAAATGGCTAAACTTCATCCCCAGACGCTCCATGAACTGCCTCTACCTTGATCACCGTGGACAGAGAGGTGGTATAATGCTTGTTTTCATGCTTCCGAGGATACTGAACCGCCTTTGCAGGTCTTTGCCCACTGTTACAAATACTAGTTCCATTGCGGACCGCTCTTTAGAACTGAACACGCAGTATAGTGAAGTTGGGCTTGGGTAGAACTTGTTCTCATAACGTTTGCATAGCGAGAAACTTTTTCTTCAAGCACATTCTACGTGATGCCACAGTGGCAGCTTTCGATAATCAGTGGTAGAATAGAAAAGCAGAGTTTTTTTTCAGTCTCGCATCTCAGTGTTTCGGAGGACGTTGTGGTGTTTCGTAT
>LUCH01005320.1:0-11960 GCA_013368495.1 Paragonimus heterotremus | reverse complement strand
ATGATTACTGTATTCGGAGTTCACAGCCCTTCTAACGACGTGGACTAGTTCACTCTTTACCATTCAGTTTGATAACATCTTAAGCATGAATGCTCATTAAAGATGAAGAAGGTGGAATCACTTAATCTTCCGAAAACTGATTGAGTTATTGGTTGAAGTTTCAGGATTTTATAATTGTGTGTCAAACGACACACGATACATATGTGATGAAAAAGGACTATATGTAAATTATACAGTTAAATACCTTACAATTGTTGTAACTGAATTTACGGTCATTGAGCGCGTAAGTTGATTACAACAGATCATCGGCTAACAAGACGGCAGATAACAAAACAACGGATAACGATACGGAAGATGAAGGAATAGCGGATGACGGAGTGTTCAAGATTAACTCGGAACTTTCCAGCCAACCCAACCATCCAAAGGCTAACGTATGAAGACAGGAAGAGGTTTATTGTGTTACTCATTTCGAAGGATATATGGCCACATGCTCGCTTATATTTGTGAGGTTTTCGACCGATAAGAAGGTAAGGTCGAAAAATGGACCGGACAAAAGTTCAAACATTACAGCGAGGTCCCAGTCAGAAGACGAGCTTGTAGGCGAGACCGCCCGTGATAGGTAGAGAATCACACATCCGTACCAACTCTGAAGGTTACTTAAAAGAGTAACATTTTAGACTGTTTGTAAGGCAAATAAAGCAGTTTTTTGGTAATTGGAGTGTTCTCTGGCAGTACAATTATTATATGAAATGAACATTAAGTGACTAGGTACAGAATTTAGAATCGTGTTCATGTTTAACAGACAACTCTGTCGATTTGAAGAAAATCATTACGCTGTTAGTAGTCAGTTACAGGGGGCAGATAGAAGATAGGGAACAACCGTAATATCCCTTCCCTATCAACGTGTGATTGGGCACCAGCTGTTTATTACACACTAAATTAAACTTTCTGAATGTGCTTCAAAATGTGGACTACCTACATCAGTTCGACGATGATAGACGTTTGGAAAACGTTGTGTGGTTAATTTTAGGGGACAAGTTTGATTGCCCTACATGATCAGTTAAGCTTTAATATCAGTAGTTATGTTACCAGGTAGCTGTTACTACCCTCAACGAGGTGTCTTAAAGTTTCGTTTAGTTGTCTGTATTCACAAATAGTTTATCCTTTGAATGACGTTAACACTGGTCATTAAGGACACCGGTTCCTACCTAAGCATGACTGGAGTTAATAAAGTTTCCACTCTAAGGTCTAATTATGTTCAGCTTTACCCGCGCTAACAAGAGTTTCAATGGGACTGGGATGTGGTCACCTCTGGATGGTAATATCAGGTAAGCGCATGTAAATGGAAAGATGAGAAGTTAACTATACCAGACTAAAATATCGTAATTTTGAGCAGAATATTTTGTATATCCATCCGCATTTAGACTCTTTCACACTAGCTTCAGCCTTTTTCTCCAGCGAATATTCTGTCACCACAAATCAAATTCTGCCAGACACAGATATGACAAGCCTACGTTCATGTGCAACAAACATGAAATTCTTAAGGCCTAACCAGTGTGCCGTTCATATGAAATTATCACATTTTTATTTGGCTGTTTCTTTTTATTTCAGTTTTGTAAAAATGTCCACAAATACAAGACTCGTTTTGTTCAAGCTGCATAGTGAATTGTGGCCTATTATTTAACTTGCGGAACATAGGAATATTTCTTTATTATGTGTGGAGTATACAATTCTAGAAAAGCATTATAAGCTCGCCCGCATACTTCTCTGAATTTATGTTATGGACCACATGTATCAAGGATATATACGTACTTCGGCCAATACGAATCTCAGTGTACCACCCTATGTGACACTATCGGGTGATTTAAAATTTTCCCAATGAACCAATATCGTCAATTGCTAGTGAAGTCAGCATATAAACCGTTTATTGTTATTCACTTAATATTAACTTACCTTGGCTTGGTTAAGTCAAAATATCTCATTTTTCAGGTTGCTGAATCTCTAATCAATCCATTCGGTGAGGACGCCGACGATTTTGAAATCGAACACATCATTGAACGTAACCTGAATGTAAGTTTCTATTGAGGAGTTACACACCCTTTAACTTCACGGATAAAACGCCGTGTATGAAGTTCCCCATTCTTTTTATTCTGCAGGTCTCTTACATGATCGTAGATAATATGCAACACGCTCACCAACAGTTTTTGAGGAGAAGCTCTGAAGACCTGGATTGGACGAAAACGAATTGGTTCGGTGATACCAACGAGCAAGAAACAACACCTGGAAGCAATCGATTGGTCGGCTCACTCGCAAATGTCGACATGAGTGACAGAAAGAGAACGTCCATTTTCCCCGAGCGTCTAAGCATAGCAGAACTCTTCCTACCGCTCAAAAATTTAAGGTTTGTAATCTGAATAATTTCCCAAAACAATTGCGTTACTGTTTTTTTTGCGAGTAGCGCATTTTCTAATCAAAATAATTTAGTCAAACTTCAGCCTCAGTGTTTTGTTTAGCACATTCACAAGCATACCTAATGCTCACATCGCGCTACAGAATCAGAATACAGTAATAGTTGTCGAAAATTATTTGTTCTTTTTCACCCATTCCATCCGTTTCGAGAGTCAAATGGTTTACTCCAAAAACAGGACGGGGATGTCCCTATTTTTGAAAATTCGCTTACCTGTTAAATGAACAAATACAAGAGAAACGGATGTCTACTTGACGAAGCAACCACTGGAGAATGTTGTTGTCGTGCCAAATGAAAACCCTCATGCAGCTCAATTTGCTTTTGACAACTGGACTCAGGATAGTTGGGCTTCGGGTATACAATTCCCAAGTAATAGAGACATTACTCAGTCTAAAGAGCCATGCACTTGACAACTGTGTACTAAAAAGGTGTTCACTTAGTTTTCAAACGGAATTTCATGTTGATTGGTCTTGCCACGAGGTCACCTAGGCGGAAGCCACGTTTTGTGGTGTGGATTATGTGAATGAATTAGTTGGCGTCTCGCTTGAACACGATTACCTGTGGCAGACGTGAAGTAGTAAATAACTCAATATAACTTTCTACTGAGCTAGTATAAGAACTAATAATTCAGCTACGAATCGCAACTCACGGTTTAATCAAACTCATAATTATGAATTTATAATAAGCCAGATAGCCTATATAACCAAATTTTTCGTCAAACTACATCATTCTTTCTTTAATATTTTTCAATTAATTCCTACATTGTATATTTCACTTCATTAAATAACAGAACCGTGAACACTGTTGCAAAGATGTTTGTTTGTTTCTCGTGAAAATCTCCCCTGGAGCTTATTTTTATTATAGATGCTGTTTACCAAGATTGCAGTCAATAGATGGTAATCTTTTAGTTTGCACTAAAGTTTACTGTCCTCTTCTACGCTGTCATCTGCAAAGATTAGCTTTTCAGAGATTTGCAAAATGCACGTCTCAACTTTTGAAATCATTTTACAATCTAACATACACTCAAATTAACCGAATTACAAAAAATGGCTCTTAATTGTCAACTTTCACAAAGCTTTACTCAGCTTGAGCTGATGAGAGCAGAAATAATCTCGTTCTGATTGGTCGTACTTGCCAAAAGCCACAATGATCACTCATCTGCCTCACACTGTTGATCTATCTGAATTTGCACTTTTCAGGAAGAGATATCCGTTCGTAAATTGTTGTCCTCCGCATCAGAGTGACGGTACTCAGATATTGTGTGTATCACGTTCAGTATGTGAACGTGCATAGATTTTTACTTATAGTTTTAAACTACCCTACAAGTTAGTTCTGTGTCGTTTATCAATGGTGCAATAGAGTCTGTAGATTACTGTAGATGATAATGGCACTTAGAGTAACAACCACAAGGCGGGTTGTGTGCTTCAGGTTAATTCTGATCATTAAACACAGAATATTCATATCCCGTGAAACTGTAAAATCATACAACTATTTAGGATCTTGAGACGGACTGAATTTGCACACATTTCCTACAAGTCCTCTCGTCACTCATACTAGTCTTTGGACTCTATTAGTTTTAATCACGCAATTCAGCATTCTCCTATTCTAACTGTAGAATGTGTGATTGAGGTTCGAGGGTTGTATTCACCTGATAACTGGCAACGACCATGGAATCATTGACGTGACTCCAGTGAATGTTGTCTGTTAAACGCAAATTGCTAATATCACTGCATTGTAAAAGAAATTTATAACTGTGTTGCGATCGCCTTTGCAGAAGATTCTGTTTCTTCAGAAAAAGAAATTAACTTTCATCATGTTTTCACCGTGGTGAGGGGCAGGTGGTTGCAAACCTTATATTGTCTGAAATTATGGACCTACCAGTTACGTGAATGTGGCCTCACATTTACGCTGCAAAGATACAGCTTTGTTTTTGAGTAGTAGGACCCGAGTCAAACGCGCGGGAAATGAAAGTCAGTTCCTGACACCAAGAAGACGTGGAACTGGGGCAATTAGTAAGAGGGTACGTATGAACTGTGCAAGACATGCCACCAAAAAGACTGACGATACACGACTGCCAAGAATGTGGATACATGTCAGCCGTCCGACATAGTATTTGTGTTCACGTGTTTCCACTTTTTGCAATAAATGCTTGTCAATGAACAACTCCTTTGTCCAAGTTTCCTTTATGATTGCAACAGCCATCTATGTCATCCCGCCCTGGTCTGATCAGTATGTTGTGCATTCAACGTGGTCTGCACCATGGTAGTGCAAACGAGCGGCAAAATGCTTCGAAACATGTCGTGGATCACGCTACCATTGATTACTGTCTCCAGTTTTATGTTAGCTACCTGGAATATGAAATCACACCTTAGAAAATCGTTTCACTTTTCAAATGAAGCTTGAAAGGAATTTTGAAATGAGTGATGGTTTATCCTGGGCCTTGATGCATGGCCATGCATATAGTGAATCAACTGAGAACAGTTTGTTTGTCAGAGACAGTTTTAAACATTAAAAGTGATAACGGGTAAACTATAGTATTGGTCACTTAGCGGTTTCAAAAATAAAATGTATCTTGATGTAAAACTGGATGTGTTTTGCCGCTCACTTTCAGAGATGTGTTCCACGAGACATTTATTGTAACCAGTAATAACTGTGGAAACGGATAACAGCCTGCATTTTTCATTGGCTTGTTCGCACCAGACAAGCCATTCGGAATTAACAGATCACATGAAAATATATGCGTCCAATTTTTAAGCATCAGCTAAAATAACTCCTTCCGTTCATTCATTCAGGAGGATTTCGAAAATGTGAACACAGTGTGCCAATTGTCGGTCGTATATCTCTGGCAGTTTTATTTCATGTTGCATACTTTCAGCGGTTTTACTTAAAGGTCTGGCTATTCACTTAAAATATTCGTTTTATTTGTTATCCGTTCCTTGTAATATTATAACTTGAAACATATGTAGGTCTTCTTCCTGAAAATGACTATTTGGCGTCCCGGTAGTAAACTCCGAGCTACGTAAGCAACCACATGAACAAGTGAGCAGTATAACGACAATAAGTTACTAATGGGCAATCTACGTCTCTGGTTGATCAACGTTGTAATATGCTTGATGGGCACTTAATGCGTACTGAAAAATACATAACGTCTAGTCCAAAGTGCGGTACGTGTTTAGGGACAGACGTTTGCCGAGCATTTTGTGAAGTACAGCTCACACTTTATGAACACTCCTTCTTTTCTAAGTGGCATCTCTATCTAGCTGACAACGAATGCTGTCTCTGAGTCGTTCTATGGAAATGCACCATCATTATTTTGATACAGTTTGAGAGCAGACAGGTCCACCGAGCGTGTATCTCAGTGTCAGCAGGATGGTGATCAATTAAAGCATGCATCAGTTTGATGACACCCGTTTGTTCATTTGGGCCCGAATAACATTACGGTATAAAATTATAACAGTTGCGGTACGCACATATAAGAGTCACTTATTGATCAGCGTCTCCGTGGACATGTCTTTGTGGCACAAACCTCAGTATATCCAAGTTATTCAAGTTTCTAGACAATAAAACGCAGGCTACATGGCCTTAACTAAGTAGTGCGTACGTCGCACTCGGTGCGCAACTTGTTCAACAAACTGAAGCAACTCGCTGATAGGACCAGATGAGGAGCCATTCTGAATACCAAGAGAATGTACATGGGACTGGCAATGAGCGTCCAGAGGAACTTGATATTTACATGCTCTGCTGAGACGTGGAAACTACCTTTCAGATCGCCTGTTTGATCTAACCACCAACCTCAAATAGGTAACCAAACCGTTCTGTGCGGGACAGTTACCCATCAGTGCATGATCGCTGAAACCAAGTGAGTAGATGGTATTCATCTTCAACATCAAAATAATAACTAATGAATATATTTTACCCTTGAGTGATGAAGTTGATGTTCTCGAAGTCAACATTTAAAGATTGCTAATTCGAAAAACGACGGCCAAATATGGCGTCTTTAGAACACAAATACAAACATTTATGACTTATACAATGGATACTGCAAACTAACGGATGCAGGAAATCTCATGTAGATGATCGAATATACACCCATACTGGAGCAGATTTCTTCACATCAATAGTGGTGCGTATAACTGGTTTATAATGGTCTGTCAAGATAGCCTACCTATTACATGAGCACTATCTCGAGAAAAACTAATGGAAGTTTCAGAAAAGATCACCTTAAAGACCTCTGTGCATGTGACGGTTGATTTTTGAACTTTCACATACGCCACAATATGCTGTCCTGAATGCTAATCGGCGAAGCAACAAAGAACTCAAATGAAAATGTGGCAAGTTGTTTCGAAGTTACCTGAGAGTATGATGCGGTTGTGTTTGAGAAGATTCTCTTAATCCTGAGGAGTAACAGAACTACTTCTTCAAATCGCTGCTACCAGAAGTTTGGTCATCCACAATTACCCATGTATCAGGCTCAAAAAAATATCACCGTTTTTTTGACGAGAGAACTAAATGTCCTTGTTATTAGAAAAACTAGACATTCGGGATGCTTCAAAATTATTCATCTCGTATATTCTGGTGTTCATTGTGAGATCAGTCAAAACTAGCGTTTGACGTGTGAAATGTTCTATAACTGGCTTGAAGTAGTTCAGCGTTCAGATACTATCCGGTCACACCTAATTTGAAACCAGGGGTCAGCACGTTTGTACGAGGGGAGCATGACCAGAGTTGAAAACCTGACCCTGGCAAGGATGTGTACTAATGATTAACTCTAGAGACAGCAAAACTCCGGTCTAATGCCTTTTGAAGTAGGCTGGCTGGGAGATCGACTTATATACAAAATCTGCCATTAGCTGTTAGCGATGTTCAATTTAAATCAGTCACTTCCCTCAGTACTCATCAATAATCGAAAAGTAAGTAGAGCGATGGCGCTTGAACAGCTGATCCACTTACCTGTGTTACCTATCTCCGCTCCTGAATCCAGTTGTAGAATGTTGTGTTTTGGAAGCAAACATCATACAACGTGTAAACATGGGGTGCATTACCTTAGTCTACGAAACACCTGGAAGGCCTAATTTGCTGTTTACATTTCAAGTCAATTTGACAGATACTGTACATTAAGTAAAACAATGCTGGTTGAATGTACCCAGGCTGATTATGAATAAATTGACGTGAAATATCTCACAAATGCCTGTTACATAACCTTGATGATTTGATTGCAAGCAAGTGATGGATTTACTCCTAAAGCTACCAATATCAGAGGCAAAGGGGGTGATGGGAAGGTTTGTTACAAGACGGTTTGCACTTTTCCGATCGAGGGTAGAATAAATGTTGGATCATGAAAATGGAGTGGGTGTTAACAAAGGAATTAGAGGAATAGAATAAAATTATTTGGACTAAGATTGCTAAAGATTGTTTACTACTCGTGAAATCTTTACTGGCCGGAATAAGGTGTTTCTAGCTAGCCACGAGTCATTTCAAAATGTCAACAGGGTTTTACTCCACAGACCTCATAGGACAGGATTAGTTAAGTTGGTCTGTTTGTTGTGTACACTTATGCAAGTAACAGGGTTACATAAAGTAATTGAAAACAACGCAGTCAATCAGTACGCTTCAATTGCGTCCCTCTGGAAAAGTGCGATGCATCAGTAAGCAGTCTAGAACAATAATAATAATAATAATAATAATAATAATAATAATAATAATAATAATAATAATAATAATAATAATAATAATAATAATAATAATAATAATAATAATAATAATAATAATAATAATAACGTCGACAGGAATCGACTGGAATATCACTGAAGAGAAGGAAGTGATATGGAATTTTGGTAATCTAAAAAATGAAATCATGCATATAATGAGCTGAATATCACCTGGAACATACCATATAATCTACAAGATGGGCTACTTCAACAGATTTATCTCAAGCATGTAAAGCTGAAAGTCAGTAACATTGTTACCAGATTCAGCCAGCAAATCACTTGCAGTTAACTGACATTTTCCTGTGTCTGATTCGATTCCTACCAAAAGGAATATTTTTCACAATACGTCTTTTGTCAGACCACTAAATCTCATATACTGCTTAACAAGACGGAGCTCGTATGAAGCAACACTATTGCATTTTGATCACAACTTATTACTAGGTCTCTAGTTACTCAGATATTCCACAAAGCTTGAGATGAGTGCAATGGTAGCTGTAGGGAAAATGGAGACAAACGAATGCGAATTTCGACAAGTTATATGACAATACACAAAACAGAAATCATCTCCAGGCCCGTTGTTGCTTTAATATTGGGTGTCAGTCTTTATACTATATCGTTAGTTTTTCTTGTTTAACTGAAGATTTGTAGGTAGAAGTATAAAAGTCCACTACATTTGTTGTAAAATAAACAACTAGGCTTACCATAAGACCTTGAGCATATGTATCAGGAGGAAATGTCCGAATACCGACAAACGCTGTCGTCATTTGGATTACGGAATCAATTAGCGCATTTGCATTTAAATGTCGATACGCCATTTGTCTGCGTGTATGCACTGTCACATTGGATGCAATAAGATTACTCTCCTGCTGTTTACACAGTCACTCACAGCCCTGAAGTACCTATACACTTTAACGAGGCAGTATCCTATTGTCATGTTCGGCCCTCATTATTCGAATGAAATGGATGGAATTTGCGACGACGGTTTCTGTACCTCAACAGGCATTACAAATCAAGTAGATGTATACGCATGATAAAGATGGGGTGTTACCAGACAAGACAGAACATACTGTCTCCCAGATTACAATAGTGGCAGGAAATAATAAGAACTTGTTAAGATTACTTAGTGATCAGTGTTTCTACTACCATTTCCTCAACATGACGATTAGATGTGATGAACAGTTATTTTCGGTGATTCTTTGCCGGACAAATGAGATTAACTCCCAAAACATACCACACCCCCTAAAAAAACAAGGATGGAGGCATTTGAATACTTGCGCATTGTAATCGCCATCCGACTAACACACCATAACGGTTGATCTGGTAATTCTACAGTTGCGTCTAGGTCCGTTCAACCGTCTGATATTCCAGATTTGTTTATACCCGTACACTTTGGCTGTAATGAAATCGGTGTTCTTTTGTCTTGGACTCCAAGTTTTTTTCAACGAGCTACCTTGTCCGAATATTCACCACAACGATTGTCTCATGTTTCGCGCAACTCTCTTGTGAAACCATTGAAATGTTCCAAACTTCATTTTTTTTCTGCGATATTTCTTAATAGAACCTGGTCGTTAGATGACCAGTAACTTGAGTGTCCTCCACGGACAAGACAGAAAGACACATTGTGGGTAAACTACAATTAAACATTTGATAAATATTGTGATTCTATCAGACAAGCACTTGAACAGCTTCACGTTGTTTAAAAGTAATACAATATATTACTATAATACGTTTGTAAACATTTCTAGGTATCTTTTTTGTCTTTTGCGCCAAATTTATCCAATAATAAAGGTGACGTACAGAAAGCTCAAAATATTATTTACTGCTTATTAAGAACTGATTGCAAAGTTTGATTGAATTCAAATTACACTGACTTTGTTTACTATGCTTGACTAGCTCTCCAGATCGTATCCGTCGGTCTGTTTAGTCAACTGACCTGTTTACATGAAATTATTGTGCTCTATGAACGGCTTCAGTTAGCTTTGTACGCCCGTCTACCCATAATTACACACATCTTACTCCATCATTTTTGACATGGAACAGTAGTTAGAAAATAACGTACATGCATCGCTGAATCTGTCTTTGTATGTCCTTATTTCTCCCCTTCAAAGTTTCTTTCATTGTTTACTTGTCAACTACAAACAATACAGCAAGTTCCGGATTTTATGAACGACAATCCCTCATGTGCATGCCAGGTAGTTACCAGCTTGACAAATAGTGCGTTGCGTGTTTACCAAGTGAGCCTACCTGAATCAATTCAAACTGTTTGATGAAAACATTCAGTTTGACTTAATGGAAGTGTGACAACGGTAAATCATTTGAAGTCAGATCAAGAACACGTTAAAGCGTATTCGTCTGCGGAGTAACACAATTCGCATGCGTTTAACTCATGATCGCCAGAGTAGTGTATCATCACCTGATTTCGAAGCAGTGTTTTTTTACAGGACATCCTTGCAAGCGCAAAAGAATTTCGGCAATTAAAAAATACACCGCTCAAATGTTTCACACAACGATTGTCAACTATGCTCTGGCATTAGGACGACCTTCACATAACGTTGTTTCAGCGTGAGCATGTAAAAAATTCATATTGTGTTTAGAGAATATACCCAGGATATTCAGTTTTATTAGCGAACTAATCATACAAAATATGTGTCTCATATGTTTTGTCCAAAAACTTACCAGTTCACCTGATGCCTGACCAGCATTCATAATAGTCTCCTTCAAACCGGTCTACAAATATGCAATCTGTGAAGTTAACAAGGTAAAACTGTTGATAGGTGATTGCCAGAGGCGGCAAAAACTCCTAATAACATGCCAACGTAGCTTTTATGCTGTACTCAAAATCCTACTTATCTTCATCTTTGTTAAGACAACTAGTTTTGGTACTCATAAAACCAGATATTAGTTTAGAAGCAAGTAGTGTATTCGAAATGTGGTAGGCATGTTGTGCCCTACTGACCTTCAGCATCTTAACCAGCTTCTGAATGTCATTAATATAACCGAAAGCAAATGGTATTGAACCTTGCGTTAATCCAGTATTCTGATGTCTATTTCTGTTTCATTACACTTCTTTGTCAAAGTATCCTGTGCCCCACGTTTCTACTGGTATACAACACCCAAAGTTAATTGGTCAGGATGAATTTATTGTGTATTGACTGACAATAATCAGGAAGTATCAATTGGTGAAGGTGGATTGATACAAGAACCTATGAAAACAGAGTGCGCCAGTGGTGGAACACATTTTACTCCGAATTGTTAAGTCCAACCGGAAGCAGGGAGTAGACGTAAAAATACATGGATTCACTTATCGTATCGCTGTTTAAAGGCAAGGGTAGCGTGCAACCCACCGACAGTTATTAGGGCATTAGTAGGCTCAGATACACTGCAGAGTTGCTTGAAAATTTCTGCAGAACCGACTAAATGTGGACATCGTGAAGGACAATGTTCCTGAGGAGCACTAAGATTCCGAGCGAACGACACTACTACTTGTAGCGTTTTGTACAACATAATTTTCATCGTTTCTCACACTTTTCACTTTCTTCACATTCACATGTACACTCGTTTAAATCATGTCAGTTGATTCAATTAACAATACAAACACACACTTCCAAGGTCGCCAGCCCTGTGTTCTCTCTCTGCGTTCAGTGTGGCGCGAGTACAGATTTTCGGGAGAATTAGCGGCTAACGGACTCTGCATTTGTTTCAGCACAATTCCAAATTCATCTGTCGTCGGAATTATCTCCGTTGTGGCTTCTAAAATTTCTCGGGAACTATACGACAGATTGCAT
>LUCH01005319.1:28771-42834 GCA_013368495.1 Paragonimus heterotremus | reverse complement strand
CTTTGATATCATTGAATTTTCAGAAATTTTTGTATGAAAGGATACCGACTTTCAAAGGATGGTGTTCACTAGCTACCATTCTTCGTAATGGGGAACTCTCAGACGCAGGTGTCTCTAGTTGAAGTAGCGGATGCAACTGAGAATGGGGAACGGAATGTCTTAACAGATGACTTCAGTCGGCGGTGGCAGCATTTTCTCAATTCCTTGGATATTTCTTCCGCGCGTGTCCAACATGTTGAATCTTTAAATTACTCGAAAAAACTGGAGTTACTGAATAATTTTGTATGTTGCGTTCAAAAGGTCTATTTTGTCAGGAGGCTAAAAACCAAAAATACCCAATCTCCCACTTTTTGTCCATGCTTAAACGCTTTGATTGGAGTCACCTGATGGTTTGTCGCTCTTCTTGATTTTGATTTATCAAGAACAAGAATCCAAAAAAGAAGGATCCTGGTAGTGCACTTCGTTCACTGCTATCCTCAACCGAGATCTCGCTACGCACCAACAGTGTAGAGTATGTGTAGAACTTTCTTTTTACTGTTTCAGTTGGGTTTACGAATTTTTGAAATACGATGGTTTGGATATACTGACGAACTTCATGTCCACCTGCTTGGATTTCCTCTTCTGGTATTTAGTGGTTGTCTCCGCTTTAACAGTGTTTAGTTCAGATGAAATTAAAGGAAACCCAAGTGTTATAAGTCAATCCTCAAGGGGCGTGTTCCAAATTTCTTCAAATAGAACCGCCGGATTAACCTATGGTCGAACCTTTTTGGATCGTTCATACCCATCTTCCACTAGTCAGGGTATTAGCAAGTCTGATGTTTTGACATCAGATGTAAAACGTGCCCCTCATGACCATATCATCCACAGTGGGAATTTCAAACATACAGTTCCGTGTCATGTGAAAGATCTTCTAAGAGATTGTGTACATCTTTCGCTACGCTGCTTAAAGACTATTTTTAATAACCAGGTGAGGCTCCTCAATATACTTACATTCAATTCCAGCACGGTTGTAAACGGGCTTTCGAGCATATTCGGGCAATCACTGTGGTCACCTTCAGTCTTGTGCACCCACATTTCGGGTAAGCTTAACAACCTCTATTAGTTTTGCCACTGCATCTGGATTAACAACTTCAGTCACCTACTTTCTAGACTGTTCGGTTGAATGTCGAATGGCCGTAACTCCCACAACCCATCATTCTCTGACTCTTGACAGCGTGATTTTCGTTTTGCAGTCGCTAAATAAACTTGGCTATAATTGCTGTCATTCTTGCCTCGGTTCAGCTGACTTCTTCGAGTGTACTTAGTTAATTACACACATGGACATGTCGTTCTGCCTCTCGCAACCTTAACCCTTATAACTCTTAAAATGCCCAACTGGATTAATCCAGTGTCAAGATCCTCTCACGACGTGATTTCTGAAACGTTGTCAGCTGGGAATTTAATTAAATTGAGCGAACGCTTCTAATGTTTGCAAATATGAATGCAAAACTGGATAGTCATCGAGCCGGTTGTTTCCTGTCGAGTGGGACAGGCTAACCAATGGCACTAAGGTGATTAAAAATGATGTTCAATGTCTAATGGCTGATTGCTGATCAACGATGTTCCAATTGTTCTCTTTCATTAGTTTTTTTCTGCGGAAGTTTTATTTTTCTATGTTAATCTTCAGGTGCTGCTCTCACAAAGTTATAGAGCACTCTGTTGCATACGTACTCAGTTTACTTTGGATGCGGTTGGTGCGCAGGACATTGTTCGTTTGCAGTGCAGTGTTCCACAAATTCACTGGTCTTCTGATACATGTAATGTGACTTCATTCCCATGTATGATACGTTTGTTTATCCTAAAGGTCTTTGGTTCGTTCGAAGCACATGATGCTAGTTCCTACTACATGCGGTAACATCTAGTCTGCTCTGTCCTATCCTTCGTTCACTTAGTTTATCTCCCACTTAATTTTCACTTGCTTTGATCTGTGAAGCCCGTTAACTCTACTGCTTGCGAAGGCACGCGGTCATTTTAGATGTGCACGTAAAATTAAGACTGCCTTATTCATATTGCCCGACTGCATAACGACGATTCGCACGCAGTAAGAGCCAATTTTCCTACTGCTAAGCCACCTAAGGCATCTTTCTTGTTGTCTAAGCTTGTAAAATTCTGTTGACCAAAATTTTCTCTCAATCTTTCACTGACTGGCTATCAGTTTCAACATCTTTCTATTGGAACATTCATCTAAACCTGCTTACCACTTTTCTTTGTTTCTGTCTGCCGGCCCCCATCGTAATCATGCTTCAGAACGAAGGCTCTCGCTCTCGATATCCTGACAGCTCTTTGCTTGATTGAAGGTGGTCATGTGAAAGTCCTACAAGCATTTGATCGGTTGAAGCAAGTGATGTGTGAGGGTCTTCGCTTCGAGTCATTGTTGGATGCGTTCAAGGTCCACGAAAGTCTTGACCTCGAGAAATACAACACTGAATTTGCGGTAAGTACCGTAGTTTCGAGACATTCTTATGCTGGTCAGCACGTATTTCTGTTATGTGGCGTGCAATCCACTTCTCTGAGAATTTTTTGACGATTTTTCGATCAGACATCTCAAGTGCTCTCGAAAACCTTAGGAGCGCTTCATGGTTTCTATTTTCAGCAGTGGCTCAGGAGTTCTTATTGCAACCTCAAGAACGTTAGTGTGATCTATCATCTCTAGCACCCCTATCGGCCTATTATTACGCCGGTTTGTCAGGCCAAACAACCTATACCTAGCTTAAGAAAGCTTAATGAAATTTGCACTTTGCAGTGTATCTGAGCTCTTATAAATAGCTAGTCGTAGGAAAATATCCGGCTTAGACATCAGAAGAACGTGTAGCGAACAAGCTTGTTTTCGGTGATTCATCATCAGGCTAAATACAACACATTTATATGGGTCAATCAATAGCTAGTCGTTGACGTTTTAAACCTGTAGGTGTCTTTTGATTCAGTTGAGCAATCTACTCGCTGAATTGGTCTCCCTAATTGAGGTATCTGCATAAATGACGAATTTGTTGCAATCATGTATGTATCATGAAAATCGGGAGGGGATTTATAGTCAGCTGTTTTATGATTTGATCACTTCAGTCAATGTTGGTCAAGGGATTTGGGTCTCTATTTTATTGTTCAACTTCTTCATGGACCCTATCACAAAATGTACACCTAAAGTCCCTATTGAGTTTAGAGTGGAGCTTTCTGTTGCTGAAAAAATATCGATACCAAGTACATGGGCGATTGGACATTGCTGACACCCTCGATATGTTACACTTAGAATACGGGGTGCCATGTATGTGATGAAGTTGGCTAATGTAAAATGCCATTGGCTTATACAGCGTGTACGTCATTCCTATAGGACAACGTTCCTCAGGAGTCCGTCGGAATTACTGTTTGTAAATCCTATGAGTCCGTCGATCATACGCCTACCTATATGTAGTCATCTCAAATTGCTGTGTTGTGGATGAGGTATTCACAAGAATACGGTTTTTGCCAGTCTGTGTCGAGGAGATGCCTGTTTGTCTACCATAGTGTTCACAGTTCATGTGCAAAAATTTAACGCCACTTTTCTTGTTCGTTGACCATCCCTGATGATGTTGATTGTCTTGCAGTGTTCGGCCAGTTTTGTCAGCCAAACGATTTTAATCAAGAGCACTGATAGTGGGGTAAGTACAGCGTCTTACGAACTTGGAAGATCTCGTCGTAGTCAATGGTGAGCCTGTATCCATACCATTTCTAGTTCTTCCGCTTAGTCTTCTTTTGATAATGTTCAGCCTTCTTAATAATGTTCTCTTCTAGGATATTCCACGTCACTGATGAGGTGAGCGGCGGTCCGAGTCACAGTACCTTTTAGTCAGGCTCACGGCTGTTATGATGATGTTCCGTACGGAGTTTAGAAATGCTGGACTGCGAGCGTTGTCTGTTAAAAAGATCGTTCACTAGCATGTTCCGGTCGGAGACGTGTCTGCACCTAAGTAATCTGAGACGCTGAAAATTACTCCCTTTTTTCAATTTTTGGTGGTGTCTTTTCATAACTTTGATGATTTCGTATCATCACGCCGTCTATTTGACTGTCGGCCTCATACTCAAACCTCTATGGGCCATATGTAGGTTACCTGAAAGCGTAGCGTTTATGGTGTTACTCACTGATAATTTTACTCTGTTGGCGTAATTCAAGACGGAACCGTAGCATATGATTAGTTTTTCTGAGTTCACAACGATTCACTATAAAATATATCTTTGGTTTGGTTCAACTACACCCACTGTTTCAATCGGTGCCTCCCAACCTTTTCAGCTGATCGCCTTTCCACGAACAACTTCATCGCACTTTCATTCTCCGTGCATAAAATTTGCACAAAATCAGAACAAGGCAAATATGTAACTTTCCCCTATTTAGTGTACAGTAGGCTACATGTAAAGTTAACTGTTCATAATCGATTTAATAATATCACGTTTTCAATTTCAGGCTGAAGGTCATTCAGCAGTAGTCGCAGATTCCCACGTTCAGCAATTTCAACCTTGCTTCCATGTTTTGATGGAAGTGGTTCGATGAAACTGAAGTCTCGCTATTGGAAGGGCAATAAAAAAGTGATACTTTCGCACAATTCGGGATAACACTCACAGATTTTACTATGTAGCCATAAGTTCAAGACCAGTGTCACTTCGTAATGACACTGGCTCTTCTATCCTTCCGACATCTGCGTAACCAGTACTCAGAAATGAACTTATCACTCAATCTGAAACGTGGTTCGTTAGAAAGTCGTTAAATCTTACGGACACGTATTTGTATCTCCTCCAAGTATGCGTAATATTCTTGATGATTATCATTTGATATCTGTTGTGTCCGATCCACCTCACTAAATCTGGGAAAATAGATTAGACCCCGGCGACCTATATTGCACTTACAGAAGGTTAACTTGCACAGAAATTTACAGACAACTGAGTTAGCTTTAACGAGATTTACATATGTTCCTTGTGTTTGCAAGCTTACTTCATTAAGTTTCGAGAATAACTCCGACAAATAAGCGATGTCGTACATGATATTTCTAACCGATTGTTCGGAGGCGCTTGGTTTTTGAAATAATTATTTCACGGCGTTAAAGAGTATATAGCATCCCGTCAGACCCTTCCCTTTCGAGAGCCGTCTTTTGCAGTAACAGGTGTTGGAAGTCTTCGTCATTATGAACACAACTGTCGAAACAGTCAAGAATTAAGAGTGTAGGACGATGGTATTTATCGCATTAACGACAAGGTTCAGCGGGGCATGAACCCGAACACCCAGATGTTTGGCTGCAACTAAACTGTAAATACATTAGGTGCGGCCACTTTCAGGAAAGCAATGGTTACACAGTAGCGGTGTGTCATTGAAAAGTGCCTTGTCAGTTGTACACGCAAGCATATTTGCCAACTGTTCTAAAACACGAACTATTGATTCCTCCATTGTCTGTTTCTAATTGGTTTGCAAATAAGTTTTTGAACCAAACGTTTGTCTATTATGTGTCTGATACGGTCTAGCAGCAATGATTGGTTTCTTTGCAGAGATCATTCATACATCTGCAACGCCAACTTGCAGTTTCTGGCCACGTCATCTAGTATTTTTTGAACGGAGGTGTTTTTGACGGAAACGGCTTTTCGAATTTCACAAGGCGACTTGTGCAAAATGGCATTTGTAACCCCACTCACTGCTAAAAAAGTGGGTCCTTCTCCATTTCGTTGGATTTCCCATCTTCACAAGTGAGCACCGTAAGAATCTCATAGATCATCACACGTTTACTGTGACTTGGCAAACATGCTCCCCAATGTGGTTTCGCTCCTGGAAGTTATCACGTAGGGACTGAAAATTAGGTGAATCTTTGTTTGCTTTATCTCAGAGCTTTCGGTTCAAATTTTCGGGTATTCTGGGGGAATTTTATTGCTGAATTTGTAAAGACCCTCTCACATACCACGCCACTTGTTTTTTCGATGCAGACGTAAGCCCATAATTAGGTATTGTACATACTGCTACCCCGACCCATACTGCTACCTTGACGAGGTGGTCGGGCTTGTGTACTGTTTTGATCCGGCGGGCTATGCTGACTAGGACTCCGGTCCTTCCAAGTACAACCTTGTCAGACAGGCCAAAGGGGAGCAGTCAGACGAAAAGCAGTTACACTCATGGGATTGTATGTCGCACTACTGACCGCATAGGAGTGCTTAGGTAGTGAGGCACGATTCTATGGGCATACAGCAGAACTATTCTCATAGTTGCGGCACTGCTGTCTTCCGTATCAGGAAGAAGGGGGTTAGAAAAGGTACCCTCAAAGAAAAAGCACTCCGATCGCCCAACGGTTGACCGTGACCGCCGGCGTATTATCCAGTACGGTCGAAAAACGTCTATTTTCTTCTAAAAGCCTGATGTAGCTTCGAGTACATCCACTGCGCGCAGCAGTGCTCAGAATGAGACATCAATGTCTTATTCACTGTGCCCTCGGGCTAGGCAAGCCCCTCACTGCCAAGTGAGTCAGACTATTGAGTCATTGGCTCCGGGTGGGCTCCCCCAAGAAAACCCCATATCCTGTTGTCTCGCAGGTCAGACTTTTGAGTCAGAGGCTCGGGGTGGGATCCTTCAAGTCAAGCCCCTTCCCTGGCATAAACAACCGGGAAGTATCAGAAGTTATCGTTCTCTCGAGTGTGACAGTGACATTATTAACCGATCTCGACCTTTTCCTTCTGTTTTATCCTCTATTTCTTCTGCCTTCCATATACCTTCGGGCGACTATTGTTTTCTGAGGCCAAGACAACTGGTAAATATTGGCGCTTTTAATGTCCGCACTCTTCGACAAGTCGATCAGCCCGCTTCCCTGGCAAGTACTCTCAAGTCCGGGTATTGGTGTGTGCTGTGTGTCGGAGACGCGAGTCTACAATTCTAGCACGGTTATCCATTTGAGCTCATCTCTAGATAACTGTCGATCCAAGCGCTTCTCTGTCAGGGTTTCTGGTGACGCTGAGGCTGAATCTCGCGGTCAAGCTGGGGTGGGAATCGCACTGAGTTCCAGAGCGGAGCAATGCTTGCTCGATTGGATCCCAGTGAATAGTCGCTTGTGCGCTGTCGGACTCAATACGACGGTAAAAGTCTGTCGACGCAAATCAGAAAGACGTTGTATATTCATTATATCGGCGTACGCTTCGAGGGACAGCTGTTCAGATGCTACCAAGGATGCGTTCTATGACGCCCTCGTTGACCTTCTGAAGCAGACTAAAAACACTCAGACATCATCATACTAGCGGGCGATTTTAAAGCTCAGTTTGGTTGTCTTTCTCCGGATGAGAAGCGGCTAGGAGGTATGTTTGGTGTCCGGGCGCAACGCACTGATAATGGCGAAAGACTGCTGCAATTGTGCACATCCCACTGTGTCTATATTTCGAGCACCGCATTTCAACACAGGAAGAATTACTGTGTTACATGGAGACCTCTGTGGATAGAGTTGGATCACATAGCAGTCCGTTACAAGTGGCGCCACTCTGTTAAAGACTGTTGTGTCCTTTGGAACAACCACCTGGATTCAGATCATGCTGTTGCACCTACCGGTTTTGTTTCGTCATTTGCCCATAGGTTACACGGTTGTAAATGCAAAGCAAACAACTGGCTTTCTGGCGAGGAGGGTGTAGAGAACGCTTACCAGAAGGCATTGGTGAACAAATTGGCTAGTTCGAGTCAAATGAAAGACCATAGTAAACAGTGGGAACAGATCGTAGCAACTGTGAAAGGTTTCTGTTAAGAGATGCCTTCCGATGTAGCTGTTCAGATGCGACAGCTGGATTTCTCTCACGTCGGTGAAGCTCATGATCAAGCGTTGCTTAATCCCACCTGGTTCTGACTATGATGGCGACCGGCGAGAACTTAGATTCAGACTGATTGAAAGTTGAGGAACCCCTCCGCGAATCTGCGACTCAATGGTGTGACCTATGGGGAATAAAAATGCAGTTTTATTTGGAGACCCAACTGGGTATCAGTGATTCCTTCAGCAATGTGAGTTCTGCTTAACCTGAAATCATGGTGAATATGACGTCGATGTCTGATTCTGTTCACTTGTGCGTATTAACTACGTTTGAGACTGTGTCAGGCATGGGTTAGAAGTTATCTTGTCTCCATTATTTATAAAACTATCGATTAATTTAATTTGTTTCATTTAATTCAAACTATCGCAGGTGCTTCATATCCACTAAATTGAGACTCAGATAACCATTGCTATCCCTCTCAATTAGTGCTCTACTAAGATCACTCTTCCCATGTTGACGAAAAACAATAAGCGAATTTGAATGCGCCTCCGTGGTAAATATTGTTATGTGGTGATCCGAACGGTTGCGGCTTACTCGTTTTCATTTTCCGTACGGTTTGCTTCAGAGGTTTTGTCCACCTTCTGTTTACATAACAGGTTGCTTGCGTTCAGTTCTTCAATATTGTGGTGCACTCACCTGAAAATATCAACCTGCGTGTTTATTTGCAATACGAGCTTTATCTGCTCGGTTTGGATGAGACTTTGAAGGTGAGCTCTCTGTTTATGGCCATTATGTTGTTTATTTTGGTGCGCGCATACCACCTGCATTTGTCTGCCTAACATGTGAATGTGATTCGCTCGATCCTATTATATTCTTGCCTTTAAGACCGTTCTCAGTTTGGAGACTACAGTCCAGTTTAACTGGTTTTTGTTTGTTTGCCATCTAATTTTACCATATTGTTGCGGGGGTAATTGCGAACCGCACTTTCACACTATATTTATCTGAACTATTTTGCCTTCCCTCTCGCTCAGATGGTATTTATGTCCTCTAAGTTGTTCTGTTTAACATTTTACCGCAGCTCCCTGAGTCCATGATAGAATGTGACACTATTTAGTGAGTTTTTAGTATTACTCGTCCTGTAGACCTCCTCGTTAATGAGTCACACTTGAATATAACCTTCGCTCCAATATTTGTTACTAGGTATGGCACCAACAGCTGCGTTCCACTTACAATTTTTTAAGATTCTATTCAAAGATAGCGTTCCGTGTACATTCCATTTCTAGTTATCCTTACTCACTTACTTATTCGGTGCAAAACGTGACAGGCGCGATGTAAATGCTCACTCTGTTTCTGTAACTTATCGTTTTGGGTTCCTGAACTTTCATCTGACAGAACATGTATAAGTTTATTGGGGTACTGTTAAACCTTCGGTCTATCAAGGATTCCGTTGTAAAGTATATTTTGATTGTGATAGACTTCGTGTAATTACATATAGGGTCACCAGTCCTCTTAGCCGTATTTCCAAGGTTTCAGAAAGGATATGGACAGCATAGAATCGTCTTTTGAAGGTGTGCGGATTATACACCGGCTCTTAGAAATGGATTCTCAAAAAATAAGAATAATTCAGGAGAGTAATTATGTTTCAAAAATTTGACAGCTGTTCTATTCACCTCCTCATGAACACTGTATAATGTTATTTGTAGGCTCTTATGTTTACACTGTGAGAACATGTGAACGATGCATGCGTAAAATTTAGGCATCCGAAAAATATTCCATGCCTAATTAAAAAGCATATGAAATCAGTGCTGAATTGGACAATAAGGCGTCCTATTTTTATGTATGGTTCCCAAACATAGCCTGTTCTCAACGAAAATGTCAACAGACTTGCTGTGTTTGACCGTCGGGGTCTTCGTCAATTATCCCACATTAAACGGACTGATCGCGTGAGCAACACGACCGTTCGCCGATGCATATTCCGGACCGTTCAGGATGCGTGTTCAGTTGGTCAGCTAACCACGTCGCACAGTCTGTGATGCTGCGGTCTCGTAATCGGCATGCCAACTGAACGTTTACGGTACCGGGCATTATAGTTCGAGACCGCCAACGATTGGGTAGAATCGGTTAGTAATCAAGCAACAACGTGGCCAGGAAATATGAAGACCCTGATTGCTCCACTGAGCAAATTGGGTAGATGTCGCCTGCCTGGTTGTGGTCCTTGTGGTCATTCAAACCACCGATTAGAAACGCTATCCGAGGTGACAGTGTACCGCAGTGAAAGGCGTGCCTTCATACATATCATTTCCAGTTCTTCTGCGTAGTCTTCTTTTATTAATTTCCAACCTTCTTAGTTTTGTATAATAGGGGGATTCGTGTGTGAGTAGTATAGTGCATACATTCGGGAACTAAAGGGCAGATCTCAACGCCAGAAAGACGATGGATCAGAACTGACTGTTAGAATAGTGCATACGTTCTGTGGGGGACGGGTCACCAATACGAATGACAATGCACTGCTACCCAATGTTTACGGATACTCGTCAGCCGTGTAAATGAGTGTGCGTTCGTTGTCCTGTGTTTAACATAACGTATGCGGGATTTCATGCAATAAACAGCTTCGCAAGTCGAGCGTCTTTTACAGCCATAACGAGGCGATATCCCTATCCTTTATGTCAGTAAAGTTATCGAGTGTATGTCGACTTGTTGGTGAGGTAACCAGGGCTCGAGATGATGACACACTGTTGATTCTAGTTTCCGTTCTACTCATTAACACTAACGGGTACGTTTGCGCGGAATTTCTTTAGGAGAAATTCCTTCGTCTTCTTTTTGTTGAATGGCCCTATGTGAACTGAAAACCAATGCCGGGTTACGATCGAAATGTACTATAGTGCACAGGAGAGCTTTATTTATAATGAACACTCAAATTTATCGACCAAGTCATTCGGCCCTCCCCACTGGGCAATGGGTTGGTTCGGTTTCATTGGATGGCGTGCCATTTCTTGGTTTGTGATCCAGCGATATCACTAAGTTTCCCGCTTGTTCTTGATTGTATAATGTTGATCGTCACGTTCGGTCGCAGCAATTGCTTCCCATCATCATTTGCTCCACATATCGCCTGATTATTGGCGGATATGTCTGGCTTCGCCGATTGTCTTGAAGTTGCTTGTGTTCTAGTCAGTAATCAACTTAAGTTGCCATTACACCCTTCCTTTTTCACTTTTTTTGTTGGCCCATCAGTGGTATTCACACCATTTATTCTGTCACTGTGTGCTGTTTATTCGTTGTTAGCATCGTCAGCAGGTGTATCTTCTGGAAGTCTTCTAATGTCCCTATCCAGTTTCTCTTCCCTCCACCAGAGCCGCCTCAAAGGAACCCGATTTCTTCGAACCGCATTGTTGTTTATCCTGACGTCGTAACTTCTTTCACTCCTCCCTTCAGTAGTCCTTTTCACCAAATGTTTATCGATCCGGTCCATGAGTTGCATTGATATCTCTTCTCCAGCTTCAAGTGGTATTACTTTCCTTTGACCCACTGTTAGTGGCGTCTCTGTCGTAATATTCACTTCTGCAGTCACTTGCACAGTAGGGTGAGCAAATTCGCTACTTGGTGAAATAAAGCACTTGCTACGAGGAGTATTGTTCTCATTCTCCCAGTTAACAAGCGTTGCACTGAGCTGGTTCCAGTCTTTCTGGTGGCGTGTTTCTTGCAACAAGTTTAAGTTGAAGGTTCTCGTGAGTATCTTCGTTTTTGAGCACCAGTCGTTTTGTCTCCCTTTCTGTCGTCTCTGCCTTTCCAATCGACTGACTCTAAACTTGGAATGCTGAATCAATCAAGCGCTTACCTCAGAAAGTATTGATCGATCGATCTATTCTCATACAGCTGCCACCTAAAGACAGTGTAGCGCCACAAATCTGTGAATTTCCCAAATCGCATTGTCCCGTTGTGTCCATACGACCAATACTGTCCATGAAGTGTTTTCCGTACCATCAGTCAGTTGAGTGTACTTCCTGAAAAATCTGTTAGGGTTTGTTCAGCTAATTTCTAACATCAACCTCAAACGCCAGATAATGACCGTTTGATGTTGAGCCATTATTCCCAGATTTTCTGTTTAATGGGCTCATTTACATTGTTCGTGAATACCCTACACAGAATGGTTCCTGGATAACCTTGTGAGGTTACTACAGATGCGTACACTTGTTTGTGTCCAACGTTATTTTTGTGAACAAATAGACAGTATTGCGACGGGGTTTTCACTAAGACCAATGTTAAGTATATTTTTGAGCTGTTTGGGATTCGGCACATTTCATTTTGTAGGCGATGTTTAAGCAATAGTTTTACTACATTCAAAGAAAAGTGGCAAGTAACGATGTTTCGTCGACTGTTAACCAGTTTATACAATAAAATAATGTTCACCCTTGATACCGAACAGAACGGGAGTTTCACATTTTCAGATGTGTGTGTCGGAAATCCAGGTGGTTAGGAGAGAGAGAGCTTCGCGTCAGTCGCATGTAACACATGGCTTCCTTAGATTTTTCTTCGTAGAGTTTAACATATTTTGACGGAAGGCCAGTTGAGAAACCTGTTGAATTTACTTTTCGGGATTCTGGTATAAAAGCGACACCTAACACCGTCTGTCCGAAAGTATTCCGGCTCCCAGTCTACAGAGGTTAATCCAATCACTATTCTTCGTAAATCTGGTCGTGATGCTCCGCCTTCTAATGGTAACATTATTACATCCCTATTTTAACGGTGTTTAAATGCATCCATCAAACCTAGTAGTAACGCCGCTCGACTGGTCTTCGTGGATAAGTGCTATAACTACATCTAGAAAGAACCTAGTGTCCCTGGTTATATATTCCGGTATTGCTTACCGACTTCATTGTCTATGAGTGTGGATACATCAGCGGAACTGTGAGACATTTCGGCATGAGCATTTACCGAATTAGCTTCTAAATTCGAGGATTGTCTGTACTGTCAGAACCACAACTATTCGTCGTATACCACTTCAAATGATCGTATGCGGTGTGTAGATGGGTAAGGGTAGTGGTCTCCCTCATAATGTCCACTAACCCTAAGGCGACCGGTTTTTGTGTCTTCTGGGAATGGTTGTTCAAATAACACTGCTGTATGATATTTACAAGACTGACCTGCATGGAATATCCCAGGTTCACCCTTAGTTATTGTACTCATGACCGTCCTTCGATCAGTTTGCACGAAGGCTGCATATAACCTGGTAATTGAGCGCGCCTTTGTTTTCTTGTGTTCTTCAGTCTTCGACTGCCTTTCGCGGTCTTTCTATTACTGTAATACCAAAAGTTGGTGTTGTGACCTGTCTTAACAGGAATTAAAATTAACCTTCTAGCTTCTACATCAGAAGGCATTTGCTACCGTGTGACCTACAACATCACATACTGGCTGAATACTGACAAATCAAATATGGACAAGAGCAGTTGAAGCTATCGGGCTCAACTCCAAAACCGCATGGAGCACCGCTTCCGCTGAGCTGCCGTGACCTTTTTATTGGGATTAATTTTTGCTATTAATTTCCCTTTCAACCTATTAATAGATTACTTCACTTTATTTCAAATTGACCCTAAAAGCAACTACGAAGCAAGGCGGGAGATCGGCTAATGCAACATATCGAGGCTTATCTGGAAAATCGTGTTGATTGTTCTCTACTTCTGGAAGATGCGGAGGCGAAAGAGATGGCGGTAGCTGAACTTGAACGCCTGGAGGCAGATTGTAACTCCAGGTTTGTTGAATCGAAGGAAGCTGCTCGAGCGGAAGCCGAAGTAATGTTCAAGGTACAGTTTTATGGACAATCATCCTGTTTTTATTCAGTTTGACTTAGATATCATCGTTGTACTCTTTTTTATAAAGGCTGCGGAGAACCAATTTTGGTTCCCTGAAAACCATGTGGATAAACTGAATCGTTTGTTTGAGTATTTCCACTCTATTCACAATTCAGACACCTAAATCTCTGACGTTTCCGGCTTTTAGACCGAAGACTGCTTGTTATCATATGACCTGGGTTGCATGATGGCTGAATGTTGTTTGACAGGCCATATCTGACAAGAAGGCTCTGTAGTGGAATTTGCTCCTTACACATCAAGACCGAATAAATACTAGTGTTGTGATCCAAGAACGCGGATGGCACAAGGGTTGTTTATTCGACAAAGTAATACACGGGTTAAGCATTTAAACAAAACCAGACACTAAACCACTCATTTGCACACGGTGTTCGGCCTCAGACCTTCACGGCTGCCACAGACGTAAATTCTCAGTTCCATTAAGTAGCAGGGATC
>LUCH01005319.1:13475-27658 GCA_013368495.1 Paragonimus heterotremus | reverse complement strand
TCCACGATTAGCTGTGAATAGTGCTCAACCTGTTCCCGTACGAATCCGAGGCTAATCCTTGTCACGTACTGTGCTACGGGATCTAGAAAACCAGAACACTACTAGTCTGGGCGTCACTAAACAAGCACAATTTATTGGAGACACAGTTCTTTCTTTATAATGAAACAGTGTTCATGATTGCCCTTGAGCAGCAAGCGTTCTTACGTTTTGATCTTCCGGTTTGTTGCCACGTTCCACGACATTGCATCAAGCAACTCAATTGTTTGAATCTGATATGCATTCAAAAAGCAGCTGATCGCTGTTTTTGATTGATTGGTGTCGATCGACCACAATTCCGTCTCTACCATCTTTCGCGTCAACTGTGATTTACTGAACCTCCTCTAATCAGCAAACCGTTCCAGTCCAATCACATTACACTCATCATTTTCGTTTTCTGTATGCTGTCCATTATGCACGGTCAACTTTTACTGTGGTCTTCCCAACAAACTATGCAACATCTGAAAAATAACAGACAAATGTGAAAGAAGTAAATTTTGATTCCGAATACGATCTCCATGAAATATGGACTTTCGATGCTGCATTCGGCAGTGGCAAGTTTGCATCTAAATCCGGTTTATCTGAACAGTAGTTTGGACATATTTGGAACCACTGACGATTTAAACACAAGTGCGGCGCCTGTATGGTTTATATTTATTTTCTTCGTGACGATCTGCATTTGATCCGCTTCTTCAAAAAATAAAACATTTGACGCTATATTTTGAGTACCGCATTTCATTGTCTCATGAAGACCATCCTACTCATTCTATTCACGGACACAAACCGGTTATATTGCAGTCAGTTACTGGTGGCGCTACCTTATTAAAAATTGTCGTGCATTTTGGAACAACCACTAGAACTCAGGTCATGCTATCGTGTGCCACTTTTGTTTTGTCATTTACCCAGAGATAATATACTCGTAAATACGAGATAAATATCCGGCTCTCGAGTGACTAGAATGGAAAGAACGCTTATCAGGCGGCAGTGGTGAATAGATTGCTTGTCTCGAGTCGAATGAGAGCATTTAGCAAACACTGGGTAAAAACGCAACAGTTATGAAAGGTTATTGTGAAGAGGTACGTTCCGAATGACTTGTGTGATTGCGGCAGTTGGATTTCTGTCACGCTGGTATACTGTGAACAGACGTCGAATGGATTCATCTAGTTCTGAATATGATGACGGCCGCTGAGGACTCAACCGGAGGTTGACTGAAAGCTCGCTCAAAGACCGTGAGCATTACTTAGCTGAACAGTCGAAAACGTGGAACAAGTCTTTTGATTTGGAAATAGTATTGCTGGTCTCTATGATTCTTGGTTGTGTGTACCTTAAAGTTGGTGTAAATGAGATCGTGTTTGAGGATATTGTTTCCCTTATCACCAGCTAGTTATGCTAAGTTGACAGGTAAGTTGGACATCTTGATGAACATATCAGCTAGCCTCAACCTGGCCCTGTAGATGACGGACTCGAAAGGTCAGTTACTGCGTTGCAGACTGTCATCCGTCGAAAGCAGAAGTAGCTACGGTGCTACTGAAGTGTAACAAGGCTGTTGGACCGGGTTCGGGAAACCGAAGAGATACTCCGTGATTGATGCTTACCAGCAGTATTTGTAGTTTTTAGAAAGAACGCCCGAACTCTTTGTGACAACCACAAATACATCAATCCGGTGTCCGTTGCGTCCGAATTACTCGTTGGTCTCATTTTACGTCGCCGCAATAAACTCAGGGATAGTCAGATCCACGAAGAAAAGGCAGGATTCTGATCCGGCCGAGAGTGTGTTGATCACCTTTTTACCCTGTGACGGATATTGAAGCATCAACACTTACAGACAGCGGACGGTCGTGATCTTGTTAGACCTAAAGGCATCCCTCTACTCGGTTGCATGTAACGTTCTCTGGAACTGTCTGTTTTGCAAAGGAGTTTGTAAGAAACACGTGAGTCCATTAAGTCCACTGAATATTCACCCTAAAAATAAGGTGAAAACTTACGGAGAACTGTCTTGAATGTTCATCAGTTTTGGTGATGTTCGCCAAGAATGTTCCATTTTCCTGTTCCTGTCAGGTTTAATCATGGACGACATTTTGGAAGGTATTTTGGTGACTTCAATGATGTTGTGTTCAGTTTTTCCCGACGCTAAGTTGACCGACATAGAGTGTGTGGATGACATTATCTTGCTCGGTCTCTGCTAAGGACATGCAGACCATGGTGGACAAAGTGAATGACCAGGCTGGAATACGTTTCACACCTTCAAAATGCAAAGTGTTACTTCTCTACTGAAACAGTCGCACTTCCACGTTCTTTACTGTAGACAATCCACTCGAATCTTTGCACCGTTTCACCTTCTTGGATAGCACGTCTCCAGCTCGTATTAAGGCCAGTGGACTGTCAGCGAGAGTAACAAAGGTGCGAGTTGCCCTTGCCAAACTGTGTTATCTGTGGTGTCGGAATTACGCTCGGTTGTCGTTGGTAGAAAGGGTATTTAATGCTTATATGCGTTCTGTTTTATTCTTTGATTCGGGAAAGTGGTTTGTCCGTGACGAAGATATTGACAGATTTTCCCTCTTTGACTCGCGTTGTCTCTGCCAAGTAACCCTCATCGATCGAAATGCTTATATGAGCAACGAGGCTTTTTGGCAATGTGTATTTAGAGATGATTGAGATACACGATCGGCTGGTCTTTTAATTGGATTACATGCAGTATCTGGGTCCCAGACTCGGCATGCTGGTTGAGCCTTCTCACCGGACCTTATTTATTGAGACCACCTGTTGTTGATCTATTTCGCGCGGTGTCCCTGCAATGACGCGATCGTGAAATATGATGAACCTGACTGTTCCGTTAAGTAACATTAGTAAGCGTTGCTCGCTCGATTGTGGTCCTCGTGAACACTCAAATCCTCGGTTAGAAACGCTATCCTGGATGTCAACTTACTGTAGTGAATAGGGTGTCTGCATTCGTATCATTTCCTATTCCGCTTAGCTTTGGTTAATCCATTTCTATCCATTTTGGTATATTTCATTCTGGGTTATTTCCCTTCATGGATGCGATGAGTGGTGGTTGGAACCACAGGACTTTCAGGTCAGGTCCATGGCCGTTATGCTTGAATTAACGAATCTCATCCGAAATCTCAGTCACTTTGATTCTTTGTAGTCTTCCTCTGTTTTAAATTAAGGTTGAGCAAACCGGATGCCGCTAAGACTGAGTTTGCCAATAAAGGCCTTACTTCTCGTTAACCGCTAGACTTTGGTTACTATTGTAACTGGATCTACGGTCAATGGGCTCGTACGTTGATTATAATAGATAATAGAACAGCGGTTCACGACACGGCGGATAGCGGAACTACGGAAAACGACACGGTAGCTAAAAGGGCAACGGATAGCAACAATGAACAACTGACGATGAAGTATACCCGATTAACTCGAAGCTTCCCAGCCAACCCAATTACCTAAGGCTAACTCACAAAGACAGGAAGAAAACTGGCGTTCAAACAAAACCTTTTATGTCGCTCAGTCCAAAGACTCGGTGGTCACAAACTCGTTCGTATTTGTAGAGTCTGTGATTAATAAAAAAAAAAGCAAGGTAGAAAATCGGATCAGACAAAAGTCCAGACGATACAGCGAGGCCGCAATCAGAAGACGAGCGTGTAGGCGGGGTGCCAAACATAGTAACGAAAGGTCTGAAACGCTCATGAAGAGCGGAGGATCACATATCCGTGCCAGCCTTGGAGGTTACTTGAAATAGTAATGTTTCAGGCCTTTTGCTGGGTAAATAAAACGATATTTTCGGACAATTGGAGACTTTCCTGACAGATACCATTAACAGATATACGTGCTGGTTGTTTTCCTAGACATTATTCAGACGTTTACCTCTTTTGGTAAAGCTCTTTTCTTGCTTTTCTACTGAAGAATGACACGCATGACAAGTATGTTAGGCCCAGTCTAGCTTTATCCAGCCAGACATTACAATAAATAATGGATCCATTCTCGATCACTAGTTATGCTAGAACAGACAGCTCCCCACCACCCTTCCTCTTCAACTTCGGCTTGGATAACATCTCGATGATGTCATCAGGAGGTGAATACTCCGACGCTGTCGAACTTCTTCCAAATGGTGAACTTTTTAAGTTGGATTGCGGTGACGACATAACTCTAATCTGCGACCACTCGCAGACTTCTCGCAGTGCATTAAGCGGGTTGACAACATGCATTGTGTTTCGTCCCCCAGAAGTGCAAAGTGCTTGCTCGAAATCGACAGGTGTCTGTGCTACCACTCACCGTTGGTGGTGATTCGTTAAAGGTAGTCAGTAAGGTTGCTTGCCTTAATGGTAATTTAGGTACTAGTGAAGCGATTAACAATCGCATTTCAAAAACCCAAACGATGTCTGTCAAGCTTCAGTGAGTGTGTCAATGAAAGGACGTACGTCTTTACAACAATGATTGGGTGCACTCTGTATCCGTACGCTCTCTTATACTTTCTGTGGTTGCGAGACTCCGCTTACTCGAGCGGAAGATATTCGCTGTTTATCACTTTTCAACAGTCGCAATTGATTTGGTGTCTTTTCTGTCTACCCTCACTCCGTCCCTAACTTTTGTTATTCGTGTCATTTCTGAACTTATCCCTATTGTTGACACTCACAGTCGTTTCACTTGGCTCTTAGGATGTGTATTGCTTCGTGTCGTACATTCCACAGAATCTAACTTGAGCGACCTAAACATGACACCTGCGGTCCCTGTGAATCCTGTTATCATTCACTAAATGCTCTGTCAACCCCATGTTTCTACTGCTGCCTCACTGCAGTCTGGTTTGATCCTCTGAACCTGATTATTTTGTAATTATGTCTGAGCTTGCAAACCAGCATGAATGTGTTGTTTAATGTTTTACCTCCTAACAGTGAGTTTCTCGTTGGCATTAATCGTTTTTTGGATACAGTGTTTATAGTTAGATCATTATCGTTTGACTTTTGTCTCAAGTATTCCCCCATTGTTATAAGTGGTTTTTTCCTCCTCTCAAAACCTTTGTGACAAGCGGCACCTAACTCGACTAACTGCAGATGTTTACGGCTTCCGGAATATTTGAGGCGTACATTTATTTACTGACGAGAATGTACGATGAGTCTTTACCGTTCACGCTGAATTTCTCAGACTGATGTTTATTTTTTACCTTGAACATTTGGGTGGACTATTGATACTATTTTTTTTCACTCTCACAAGACTTAATCTCATTTTTCTGTGTGCAGGCCAGAGAATTGGAGCTCTCAGAATTAGTCGAATCACTACGAACTCGCATTCGGGATTTGAACGTTTCTTCGTTTGATCGTGAGAAAGTAATGAAATGTCGCACTGAAGAATTAACACAAGCATTGAAAGCATCTCAGACGGAAGTTGTTCGTCTTCAAACCATCCTTGCTTCTCTTCGTACAACACCTTCTGCAGCCGGGTCCGATAAGTTCAGTAATTCCATGGCAACTTCAACCGATTTTGGTTTTGAGGCGCGTTCAACCAGTAAGGAATGTTTACTGGCCTTCGGAGATCAGTATCAGCCATGTCCCGTATATCTCTCCTCTCATTCGAACTCCGTCGATAAAAGTTCTCCTCATGATCCTCTTCTGTTGACTCATTCCACAGATCACCCACCTAGCCGTGCATTCGATGATTTAGGTTGCTCTGTTGAGGAAGCAAGCTGTGCGGTAACATCAAATTCACCAAATTTACCTGTGAACAGACCGCAAAAGCCCCAGCGAAAACATGCATTTACAGAACCTCGTGAGTTTCGACTGGCTTTTGTTACTGTTATTCGAGTCTGCGTAACTCCAAACGAGTTAGAAAGTAAACGTCAGTCTGTTAAGCCCGATCTAGTATGCCCGAACCTCAATCACTTTGAGAGTCTGTGGTAACTAGACGATGCCCAACTGAGTATTGCCCCCTTTTGCCACATAACGTCTAAAATACAAACTAATTTTACCACGTTTCATCTGGTGTGTAAATTTGAATCAGCGTACATTGCCGTGCTGCAAATTTATGTCAGGTTCTCAGATTGTACACCACGGATTGCTCGATTTCATACAAAATACCCATATCGCCTACACGTTGAAGGTCAGCCGCCCAAACCCAACCCACACTACTAAGTGTCACTGGGGTCCGTCATTTTGATCGCTGGTCTCATTACAGCACCTGGTTATCTCGAACCCTATCACATAATTGGATAATAAAATCAAACGTGCAACTGGAGTGAACACATTTGTCCATTAGTCTGTTGTTCTTGTGAATAGGTCAGGTTTATCAGAAAATCGATTGACCATTTCCCTCATTCTAAATGCCGCTTCTATTTTCATATACTGTTCTTCACATATATTTTTCATCTTCTAAATAACACATGGTTATGGTACTGCGCCTCACCGTGTAAACATCATAGATGATGTGTGAACTAATCGTCAACAGGTAAGTTATCTTCCAAGTGCCGTGAGGTCTTGAAAATGGAATCGCAAGACAACCTTGGTGGCATATACTTACAGTTTGGGGACTCGTTTGTTCCGATGGATGGTTGCTATGTTATTTCATTCCTAGTGTATATCCTGGCTACTGGAGCCAACCGTCACTTTTTAGCGGGCTTTTTTCATGTGTATCAGATTTCTGCATGAGGTTTTCTCTTAATCCGCGATCATTTTTCGCAGATCGCGCGCCCAGTGTATTCATTCTCAACTACTGGTTGTTCTCGATGTTGATATTGTTGATATTGCTGTATAAATGACGGTGCAGATCTGACCTCCTGATTTGTTCTTTTTGTGTTAGGTGAACGTACCACTGACTGTAGTTTTAATCTTTTCCCCCACTGTCTTATAGCGTTGCCCATTTTCGAAGGTGAACAATTATACTTTCCCCTAAAGAACTCCAAGCATGTTCATCAAATGGCTCGCGAAGCTGCTGCTCTGTTAACACAATTAGTCGGCAACCTACATCAAAGCACCACGTGTGCTCTGCCTGCTGCATTCACGGTCTCACCGATAGGCTGGATCCCTACAGGAAATAAGGAGCCTAGGAACGTGTTCGATGATGAAGTTCTGCAAAGGTCCTTGAACATCTGTTCGATCTCCACAACAGCTAATCGTTCTCCTTCCTCCTCCTCTAAGCAGTGGGATGAGATTTGGAATGCTTGTCAAAAGCATGCGGATGAGCCTTGGTCAACGGCCATGAACTTGTGTGCAGCTGCATTCGTGAGCCGTTCACAGTCTCGTCGTTCAAACAAACGTTTGATCACTGAGTGCGTACACGATCAGGGTCGGTCGAGTACCTGCTTGATCGTTTTTCTTTTTACTCTTGACCGATTTTCTTCCAGTATCTCTGGAGTACATCCTATACAGATGTCCCCTTGTTTTTGACTCTTTCCACAGGGAGTCGAATAACCAATAACACATGCACGACTTAAACATAAACATGCTTGGTCTCATATTAGTGGTGCGCTTTACGCGTTGTTCTTGCGACTGGTTGGGTGTTATTACCAATTCAAATGTAACAGGTAGCTGACACGGATACTGTCCGCTTTCATTACAGCCATTTCGAACTCAGAGCTTTTCTCTTAACTACCTACTTTTGGGCGTACATTGTTTGGTTATTGGGTCCATGCCCGTCGTTGTACCTCAGCGAGATAATCTGGCGCAGTGCTGAACAAAAATACATCATGTGAAATATATCCGCGGTAACGAGTCGACTGCGTCATTGCTCTTGTAGTCAGCAACTGGCACAGTCCGGTATGTTTTGTACCAATAAAGCATATGTTGGAGCCTTCACTCACCACAATGATGGATATCACGCTGTGTTGATATTGGTTCTGTATGCGTGAAGAGGGGAACGAATGAAGAAACGTTAATCTTGATAAAACCGATAGGAACAGGGTAGCTTGTCTGAATAAACTTGTTTATAACCGTCCTCCGTTTCAGTTTGTTCGAATGACAGTGACCGAAACTTATGAATCTCTGCCAGATCTTATTGGCTGTATCGGTGTTAGATGACAAATCCAGACAAACGACTGTTTCCGGCTGTGTTGCGCTGCACGTGGTCTCATCTGTGGGTCTGAATGGTTAGTGAAATGTGACTGATTTCAATCAACTGTGGCCACCTTTGGATCAAAGTGAAAGTGTATCTATGACCACGTGAGGTGCCATCTGACTCACCGAAGTGAGTTTCTAATCAACTGTGATAAACTTTGGAAAATGTGCCACAAAACCATTTATATCTGTGGCATTTTACTGATACGCTAAAATGTTACATACACTTCTGATAACAAGTGCAGTGCATCTGCTCCTCTGATTGTCAAATCTTAACGCGGTGAAACCTATCAGTTAATAGTTTTTGTGTGTTAGTAGTGAACACAAATGTGTTTATTGATGCGTGTAGCGCCATATCTCTGTTTTCTAACAAAAACATTGCAAACTTTGTGCAGGAGAGTCTGGGGATCACGGTTACTGCCAATAAAAAATTAAGCCGATATCGACTAAACACTGTTAACGTGTTCTTTGATGGCAACCCATTCTGATCGAGTTGGTTGTTATTTTTAACGAGAGCAAACATTTTTAACGGGAGTGTTGTGTATACTCTTTACCAAAAGTACGAACTCTCGATCAGAATGCAATTGACAGCTTATGCACGAAGTATTAAGTAACTCTGGGATTGTTTCCACTGGAGAATTCAAGACACTGGACGAGGTCCCGATTTAACAAAGCATTAACGTTCGACAGTGGTTGTCATACTGTTTTACTACTGGTGATGTGTTACGTAGAAAGGAAGGCTGAGGAAGAACAGACATTTCAAGAGAAACTTACCAACGCTAATAGTACTTGTTAGAGCGAATCCCTACATAAGACACTCTGTATCATAAGGGTGATTGACCTCGCTTTAATTTTGTTTTTACGCTTCAGTATATTGGCTTGTCTGTCTGGTGTATAGTGTTGATTTTGCCACCTTAGGTTTCTATTCGACATGATGTGCGCTCATTGCCGAACAATGAAAAAAGGGACCAGTCTGCTCATCACGCAAACGGCTGCGCGTGATAGGTTTTGCAAACAGGTGTGTCCATCCTCCTGAGTTTTGAAAGTACTTCACGTAATATTTTTTGACACGTTTCGAAAGGTGTATCTTTGCAATTAAAACACTGATCAAAATGGTTACCTGTTGGGAGAAAAGTGGCGTATGTTTGCGCTGATTTTCGATCATGTTCTAGTAGAGGGTGTATGTTTTTCACAACCGGTTTCAGTTCTGACTGGTTCACGGATTACATGAAATCGCGAGAGCACGCCTCAATGATTTTACCCACATTACGCAACCGTGTACATTTTTTATCATTGCTTATGGTTTACTTGTCCAAAAATTGCCCTTCCTTTTGCTCAGTTCAAGTTTAACCTGGATGTATGAACTGGGTTTGATTCCCGAGATGTTCAGCAGATCCCATCAACTTGCCGTTCAGTATGAGCCTGTGATAGAGGATTCAATGCTTTATCGACAGCTCGTTGAACTACGGCTTAACAGTTTCGTTGCCCAGCGGCTACTATGTCAGCTGAGATTTGGGGAGTCAACAGATTCCACAAATGCTCAAACGTGTTTCTCCCGTCTGCTCGACGAAATAGAATTCGTGCTTGCTGCACGGTACGAATGTGTTCGCCATGCCACTTGGTCCTTTCCTTTTCCAGTTGATAACCGCCGGTTCTGGATTGCATCCTTTTTGCAAATCAACCTTTTGTGCCGTCTATGGCCTGCCGAATTTCAACACATCACTGAGGTGAGCCGAATTTTGGTGGTGACGGCAAATCGAATCTTTTTTGTAGGATGTATTATTTACCGTAGCAGCTATTCTAAGTCCGTCAGTTAATATGGTGCCATACCATCATGCGAAAACAACGTACTCGTACTATAATGTCGTGAAAATTGGCATTGTATTCGCGTTGAAGGACAAACTCTTCAACATTTTAAGATGTTTTTTGTCAGTTTACGCTTCATCAAGGAAGTTGGCCGGAATCCTTTATTTAGCGCTCCCATCAAGAACATTTCGCATCTCTACGTACACATTGCGGTTCGCTGTTGCTCGTTCGTAACATCACCTTGCTACTAATAACTGTCGTGGATTCGAAACTCGGGCTCTGTTGCTGCCCCCAACTTAGTTCTGGATAGCCTGACAGTAATCGATTCACATGTGACTACGTTCGTTACTTGGTTAAAAAATGCTGTAGTGTGAAATCTGGAGGTGTTACTTTTTTACTTGTGAGTTTATACATTGCACAGTTCAATAGACAGTTGAGCAAAACGACAAAACCCATAAGTGCACACACATGGAATTGTGCTAGTGCTGTGCGCGGCAGTCGCTTCCACATGTCAATGGATCTCGCCCTCGTGAACCGGCGAAGCCTTAAATTTGCCGCAGATTTAACCACAGTCGAGATGTCATCAAGCCACAAACGACCAGTGTTGTTTGTTCCCCATTGTGGCATTCGTGTCTGCCGTTGTCACCTGTCTACCTGTGCACTCGTGTGTGTCCCTCTATGTCTCAACCTGGCTAAAAACGATACAGTCGTGTTACCCACACAAGCGATTGAGTGATTGCTTATCCTCTGTATGTCTCATCGTTAATGTGATGTCATTCTCTCGTGTCCGATAAAGCTGCGAGCTATTGCCGTCACGTGTTTTCATCCCACTCTGGGCTGGCTGTGTCAGGGCTAGCAGTTTAACATGTTTTAAATGATACTACTAATGTTGTATCATGCTTTTTATAGCATGTTTTGCCGTGTCTGTGACGAGCAGTTCGAAACTAGGACGTATTCGTTCATCTGGACAGATAATCGGGTAGAAGTAGATGCAGGCGAGTGTGTGCTTTCGCCGAACCGTCTTACGGCTTGCACAGTTATGTAGAGTGGCAACAGGTAGATGACAGTTATGTTTAAGTGAGAACCGCTGATGTCTCACTGTCTATGATGGTGATCATGACGAGTGTTCGCTCGATCGGATTTCACGACATTACTCAAAACGGAGATGGGATCATCACCCACGTTGGTGTAGCACGACCATTCAACAACGTTTGGCTCGCTCACCTAGTCGAAAACCTACGTAAAGTGAACACCGATGAAACTTTTTGAACAGTCTACTGCATGCCAGGTAACCTACCAAGAGCCATTCGTATGATAACACTACCGAAACTGTTGAACACAGGTAAATTCACCAGCTGTTATGTAGCCAAACCCAGTTGTTCAGCCGCCGACCCTAGCCTCAAGTCGATTGGCCAACAGGCATAAATCATTCAACAAACGAGCTTGACGTAGTAGATCTGTCAAAACGTGACAATAAAATTATATATTTCTCTCACTTCTGCACTTAGTTCGAACAATATCTCGCCGAAAATCCATCGCTGCTGTATACAACTGTCATTGTTCTGAAAACTGCATCGAAACGTATGTCCACCTACATTTCCTTCTTTTCAATATCGTAAGGAGCATCTCTGAAGCACTGATTACGTAACAGTCGCTGCTTTTTGTCGGTGGAATTCCCTTGCCATTTACGAAACTTAAGAGATAATGTGAGGTCTCGCATTGAGCGATAACGATGTTTTCAGCTGTGATGTTGGGGTCTGGCTGATGGTCAACACCATCACTGTTGGATTCCATAGAGTATATGTTCAGTAGCTACCCTAAAGCTGTTTTCTAAAGTTTTCACCCTTGTTGTGCATTTGTCCTTGTAAGGTATCTAAAACTGGGCTTTCATTCTTGTAATCGCAGTACATGCCATAACAACCGGCTTTTGCTTGCTGAATTCTTCTTAAGAAACGTTGATGATTGACCATTCCATTTGAGTGTTTTCTCCCTAATTGCATGTTCATAACAAAAATTTATCTGGAGTTAATTCGCCTGTCATGGTAGATCAAGCTTCTCACCGCATCTTTCGTATACTGCATTGTTTTAACTTCGTGAGGGTTTAAGTACTGTCTTGTACAAGTGTTTTTCCGGCTAACAGACTGTAATGTGGAGCTAGGTGTATAAAAGAACCTCTAGGAACATAATCTTGATGAACGTTTTGTTGTTGTTCATCTCATTAATTTGTTAATCACCCTTAGGTGTTAATGAATAGCAGGATATCATCTCCCCCTTGCCGAGGTATGTCTGATTCATGTCAATGGGAATACTCGATAGCAATGAACTAAACAGGCTGTCCATGACAACCCCACCAGTGCGTATGTAGCCGTTTCTCTGTAAGTGGGCGTTGATGTTTGCTGTGGTCAGTAGCAGCGAGCTTTCCAACTCAGTTGCTAACACTTCTACGATCGACAATTGTCCTCACCACAGTGACCGCTTGTCTAATAGTTCTGATTTAAAATCAATAAATTTCTTTTTATTCCTTTTGATTAGTTGATTAAGATGTTTTACCACGACCTAGTTGTCTGTTTTCTAGGAGCATTGAAATAATTGGCATAGTGTATTTGATCAGGCATGGCGAACTCCTGAGCATTGGGTTCACCAACGTAGCCCCCCGTAGAACAATCTGTTACTATCCGAGATGAAATCATAAAACAATACTGGTGGCACTAGGCGACGTCAAATTTATTGACTTTCCATGGGTTATTTTATAGACGAGAAACAGCAGTAAAATCGGCCTCGAAGTCCCGGCTTTTCTGTTGATCGGTTCGGCTCCGCTTGTAGCTCGTTGATTTTAACGCCTAAAACAAGTAAACGGCGTGTTTTACTCCGATGCTCGTTCTAATAAAATCTGATACTACGCTAACGTGCCATTTAGATTGGTCGCTGCGTTGACATACCAGTCTACCCGAGTCACCGAAACTGATTGGCTGTAGCCTTCCGCGAATCATTGGTTGACCCGTTATCGATCATTCCTCCCAATTTTACCTCTTAACACGCAACGTCCATATTACCCAGGAGTTAGCGAAAATGACCATTGATTTTATGTGAGCAATTTGGTTTAAGCACTTGGTGTCGCAAAACTGGAAAGGAAATTCAAAGTAACACCTTAATCTAAACAGTTAGGTGACAAACCTTTTACGCCATTTCATTATGGCAGAACAATTCTGGTCTGTTAAAGAAGCTTACCGCATGCGGAGCATAATGTCAGAATGCAGAATGCGAACACGATGTACTCAATTTTGTGGGAATCCTTTTTAAAATGCCCAGTAATCTTCCGAGTGAAATTGTCGCTGTTTACGACGCTTTTGTTTGTGGACGGTTTGATAGATTGTTGCTAATCGATGATAAACACACGATGTGTTGACAAGTGATGGTTTGATTACCGACAGTTGACTTCTTTCAGAATAAGCGCATCAGTTAATTTTGGACTTCACAAGCGGCATTCGCTAAAAGTTGTTTTCGAATGGTTGTCTCACATTGAAGACAATTCGACTGTCAAATCTAAAGCAGACGATTCCCCCGTCGCACACCTGAATGGCTTGACAATAAATCGGGATAAGGGGGTTCTGGACGACACAAAGCAATCCAAATTTGTTAGAAAAACGGTACTCTTTTTTTTGTAGAAAATTAATGGTGTTTGCGTTAACGACTTCTGTTAAGCGACGTTTGTGTTGCGTTTTGATTGGTGCGTTTGCCATTATGCTCTACAGCCTTGTCGTAAAGTAATCAGTCGTTTAAATCCGGTACACTCAAACAATGTGTTAGTCACCACCGTTTACAAACAAGTTCGAGGTGGCAGCCAATCTCTATTTTTGATCGGCTGGCGTCGATCTACCACAACTCCGTTTGCAGCAGTTTCTGCGTTAGCATCATTGTCACAGTGGTCTTGAGCCTGACCGGAAGGTACTGTGGCTGGGTCTGCCGCTCACCTCGACAATGAAGTGGAATATTCTAGAAGAAGAAAGTGTTAAAAATTAATCAAGTCAGACTAAGCGGAATAATTAGAAATGGTAGTGACATAGGTACGCCATTGACTGCGGCACATTGCCATCTCCGATAGCGTCTCTAACCATTTATTTGAGTGATCAAGAGGACCCTATCCAGGCAGGCGACACCTGCCCACTTTGCTCAGTGGTGCATTCAGGTTCTTCATATTTCGTGACTACGTTGTTGCTGGACCACCATGTGGTTTCACCTGGCTGTTGTTGGTCTTAGTAAATAATGCCCGGTACGGTAAACGTTGGCATGCGGATTACGTGACCA
>LUCH01005319.1:1753-12204 GCA_013368495.1 Paragonimus heterotremus | reverse complement strand
TGACTGCTCGAGTCTGTCTGCTTCAGGTCAGCTGAACCGTTCCTCAGATTGTAATGCTCACGGTCTTTTCGCAAACTTTTGTTTTGGTTGCGACCATGTTCTTGTTGAGACTCGGTCCGAAGACAACACGGTCACAAACTAGACCACATTTGAAGGGTTTGTGATCAATCAGAAAACAGGGACAGAAGTGGACCATACAAAGATCCCGACAGTACAGTGATGTCCCAATTAAGGACGAGCTTGTAGGCGGGGTGCCAGAAATTGGCGCAAGGCCGAGAACGCTCATGAAAGGCGAAGTGACACATAACCGGGCCGACTATGAAGATTACTTCGAAGAGAATGAGACAGGCCTTTCCAAAGGCAAGTCAAACGTTATTTTCGGGGAATTGAATTCTTCCCCGACAGTTCTCGACGGTCGCCATCATACTCAGTATCAGGTGGGATCTAGCAACACTTGTTCATGAGGTTTATCGACGTGACAGAAGTTCAGCTCCTTCGGAACATACCTCACAGAACATACCTCTTCACAGCAACTTTTCACAGTTGCTGCGGTTTGTTCCCACTGTTTACTATGGTATTTCGCTTGACTCGAACTAGGCAACTCGTTCACCAATGCCTCCTGGTAAGCATTCTTTACACCCTCCTCGCCAGAAAGTCAGCTGTTTGCTTTGCATTTACAAGCGTATGACTTCTGGGCAAATGACAAAACAAAACCGGTACTTGTGACAGCATGATGTGAATCCAGGTGGTTGTTCCAAAAGCACAACAGTTTTTAACAGAGTGGCGCCACCTGTAACTGACTGCTATATGATCCAACTGTGTCAATGGTATGCTTATCCGCTTCTCGTTTTTGGTGGTTCTTCATCGTTTATGGCACGTGTCTCTCTTTCGGACAAAATCCATTCTCTCAGGTGCGCACGACTTTTACTTGCTATTTCCTCTATGTTAACATCACATAACTTGTTCCTCCGATGTTTGGCCACTACACCAGATGTCCACTGTCTCTGGTTTCCGGTGAATCACCGGATCAACATTTTCTCTCCTGGTCTAAGCCCCCTAAGTTTCCGAGCTCCGCGATAATGGTACATTTTCTGTTGCAGTCTGCTTCGTTGTGAATTTTCTCGAACATTTGACTCGTCCAATTTATTGGGCCTCAACAATTCAGGCACCACCGATTTTGTTTGCGTCCCTCCCGCAAACATTCGCCTTATCGCACTGTGGGTGATGGTCTCACTCTCTTTATGCGTCAGGTACTGATATTCTGAATATTGGACAACCTGTGACAATTTCTTAGTAAGTTTGACTACTGCCTCGTCCTTCCAGTTTAACCTTCTATCTCATAGGATGTTTGCTCAATGCTCGAATTCCTATTTCTATGCAGAAGTCCTGAATTTCATGCACTTAATCTGAAAAATACCTCGTGAACGAGTTGATCCCTCTCCGCTAGAAATACCACCAGTTCTACGGACAAACTCTTGTTCTCTTGCGGTCAACCATTTTTGAACGTCACAGCTCGGCTTTTAAAGTGCGCCACCATTTTTAGTTGCATCCAGCACTTCAACACCACCGTCCATCAGTGCCCTCCTCTAGTTCACTGTGGCATTCGTCTTGAAATCAGAATCGTCTATCACAACATCGGGTACAAAGGCGAGAGAGAGAGTATCAGCAATATCTGTTTGATCTGTTGGCTGGTAAACTAATTTACAAACATATTTTTGCAGCCTGATCATCGTTCTTCGTAGGCTTCGGGGCACAGCATTCAGTTACTTCTTCACTATTGCTGTCGGGGGCTTGTAGCTTGTGTGTACTACTGTCGTTCTCCTTATTGTGTATATGTTCAATTGCTTTGGAGTAGAAACCACTGCTCACACTTCCTTTTAGAGCTGAACAAAGTTTCGTTCCACAGTCGAAAGACTTATGCTTCCGTAGTCTTGTCGTGGCGTCACTGCCCCAAGCCCGCATTGACTGCTATCACATGAAATTACAGAGAAATATCATAAATGTCAGTATCGTACCTCTATGTAACTCCTTTGTTCATAATTCATCGAACTGGACGCATGATGTCAATCAGCTTTGAGAGAAATCGACTGAAATAGTTGCTCACACCATGTTGATGCAAAACTGCTTCTGTATCCTCTGGGTTAGGCACAGTCTGAATCGTCTTCATCTTGCCTGAATCAGCTTTGAGTACCTCATTCATGAACACATGACCATGAAACCTCACTTCTGCTGCCCAAAAAATCATTTTTATCTCGTGGCAACGCTGTTCCGTGTATCACACATGGCTGTAGAGAAACGTTTCAAGCTTCTTATCGTACTCTGTGGTCATCTTTCCATACATCAGTACGTTGTTTGTAACACGCCTTGATTCCTCAAATTCGTTAAACACCCGAACTCGACGATTCTAACGAATTTCGCTCGATGTCTTTGACCTTAAAGAAAATATCCAAATGGAGTGCCAAACGTAGTTAGATGACAGGATTATTATTCTAATATTAGCTGGCAGTACACGAAGGACAAATCAACCTTTATAAAAAAAAGGCTTGATTCATTTCGGTCGAAATCTCGTCTACGATCAGTAATTTGTATTTTTTCCAATGGACTACAGTGTTCACCGGTCTGGGATCAGTGCGTATGCGAATAACGCCCGATGTGTTCAACATTATTGCTACCTGATTCATCTAATCAGCAGATAACGCAACTCATACAGTGTTCTTGACAGCAGACACACTAACAGTACCCGGCATGCAACCTAAATGAAATTTTCTTGGTTGTAGTTCACGCAATCCATCGTCTGAGTAGCGTCCAAGTCTAGAATTGATGGCAAACTTCCTTCTACAACGAAAAAATCCATTGTGCAATATTTGCCATTCTTTGAGCGGCTGGCTGATACACTTGTTTTCTTTATCCTTCGTACCTTTGCTTCACTTCACACTCGTAGTTGAGTGTCAGGAGGCTTTATGTTTGATATTTGACAGATGCACGGAAAGCCAATCGTTTGCCTTCTGTGGAAAACTCGGTGCATATTTCTTTTGATTCAGGAACATCCTGAACACCACTCAGCATTTGTTGGATCTGTGACTTCCCATTAATCGTTCTGCTGGGGGGTGACTTTCATTGCTTGGCAAATTGTTTCGTACAGGTTTTTTCAAACACCGGATATTTCCCCTGTGTATAATCGCTGCTTTACAACTGGGAAAGATACATTGTGAGTCTCCCTCGTGCTTGGTCAGTCGCATTGAACTCCGTTGCTTTTTCGACGTGAAATCTCTTCCTACTCTATCCCGCGGCTGCCTTGCCATTACGGATGTCATTATATTGAATATGCGCTAATTATCTCATTTCCACCGGTCGTCTTGCCATCATAGCGTCTTGAACGCCAAAAACCCATTCAATCACATATGAGAATTTTCTTCCATACACTTGCAAAAATTGCAAGTTCTAACTAGTTCCTTCAACGCTGTCACAAGTTTGTCGATAGGTTCTCCATAATGACGATTTCTTTGAGGAAACTGGTTAGCCAATTGTTCTTCGGATTTGTTGGTCACTGCACTCCGATAATTCTTATCTTCATAATAGACCAAAATCAAATTCATCAATACCTGTCTGCTTGCATCTCCAACGCAATGCCGGAACATCGCTCATCGCTATTCTTTTGGTCCTACAAATAAATCGATCAACAGAGCAAGGCCGTCGAGCTTCTGTCTCAACATCCGCCACGTTTCAGACAATAGGCTACTGTTCGTCACATCCAACCTCTCTTCATCGTCATCATCATTTCCAGCTTTGCCCGGCACATGTAGGTACGATTGCTCGGACAGTCGCTGATCTTGATAATGGTTCATTAAGTTGAATAATAAATAAGAACAAATGTATACCGAAGAAAATAAACGAACGGGAACAAATGAGTTCCAAGAAACAAAAGAGTCAGCAAGTTTGTGGATACGGGTTTATTGCTGAGTACGACACAGTGTCATGTCAACAAGTGTTTTCAAAGTTAGCTCATTCTATATAGGCTAACTGGCGGGAACCACGGTATACAGCTACGGAGAGTCTGCATGCACCTTCCTCTCAAATGGGCCAGGTTTCTTCTCTGTAGAGCGAAAGTAAACAAGCATATACATTGTAAACTCTGCTCTTAATCGTCGGATGGACGTCTATGCAAGGCTGCAAGTTATGTAGGTTGGCGAATGCACCACGTGCCTTCGGTCCCCTCGTGGACACCTCGTCAGCAATACTACAAGCTGACGAGATGATACTACCCAGGTAGGTTAAACGACCTGTCAGCGATAACAAGATAGGGTCAATACCAGCTCAATCTTGTAACAACAGTTTATGCTTTGAAAGGATAAAATGCATACCATACTGACCAGCCGTATCATTTAACTGATTCAGCATAGTCCACGTGTTCTCTGCTGAAGCACAAATAAAACAATTCCGTCCACATACTCACTATCAGTCAGCTTATTATCTGGTAGAGGCTCCACTCTGAGATCCTCTGAGTTCTCCTTTCAGAACATCACCCATCACAAGTTGTAGGTGTGACCAAACCGGAAACCTGCCTGTTCTTCTATATAGTTTTCTGTTTCTGAAATCGCCCCATTACGAAACCGTAGACAGCCTATATAGGATAGAGACGAGGCTGCTACCTACATACTTGTCACGGGGTGTCTCACCACCATTTTTGAAAATGGGAATGATTTGTTAGGCACCAGTCATGAAGCATCTTCCATATGAAACGAGAGAGTGTTGTCAGTTCGAATAACAGTCTCTCCCCACCATCCTTGAAAAGAGCTAGAGAAAAAAGGTTTGGATCTGAAGCCTCGTTAGGTTTCAGTAATTTAAGCTTCAACGCTACTTCGTCTTCTAACGAAGCATCGTCTGGAATCTCATAACTAACCACACAGTCTTCATAATCTACAGTTAAATGAGTTTGCTCGGACTAGGTGAACTGTGCATCAAAGTGTTCACCCAGTCTGCCAAGTCGCCGCGACAAACTAAATTCTTGAACTGTTTTTTTTCCGTATAGCCTCAAATCATGGAAATCATCACCGGGCTATTCCTCGACATGAATGCATTTAGCATCTTTTTGGCTTGCTCTGGGAAGTAAGCTTCACGATCCTTATGCAGACTGTTCGTGATTTTACGGTTCATTTCACGGAGTCGTATTTGATATTTGGAGTTTTGGGATGGATCAGTCGACCTTTGTTCATAAGTTCTGTTGAATCCGCAGAAATCCACTTTTATTGAATCTGCGATGTTTCTTTGGAATATACCTTTTCCGAAGAAGTTCCCATAGTTGTTCAATGCTCATTTGGATCGCTGTGCTGTTTCGATTCGGGTAGTTTGTTCGTCAGTGCTGTTTGTAAGACATTCTGTATACCTTCGTCACTCGATTTCCAACTTAGTATTTCCTGTTCATGAGCAGGTGACCTCTGATTAAACGATTAACCATAGTGGTCAAGAACAATAGCATGGTTTAAGTCGAGGTAGTTGCTCCAAAGTAAGTGACAATCTTTAGTGGAGTGGCGCCTCTGATAGGTGACTGTGATATGATCAATTTGCATCGGTGGTTAAGTTACACCGGGTGATTTGTATGTACGCATTATCCTCGTTTGTGCTGAAACACGCTTCTCGGTAGATGAAGTCCGTGATTTGCGCATAACTATGATGGTCTATCACCATTGTCAGTCGGTGGCATCGGGACACCAAACATATTACCTAGCTACTTCTTATCTGCAGTAAGATGACCGCCAGGTTGTGCGTTCCTATCGCTAACGAGCGTAAGGTTGTCCGAATGCGTAGTCCGTCGTGGCAGACCAAAGAGGGCTTAGTAGTAGACGCTGTTGATAGAATTTCAACTATTGGTTTTTGGAGCATATGCAGATGTTAAATAGGCAATATTTTTCTAGTCCGTGTCGGTAGATTACGACTGAAGTGCAAAGTCTGACGGCAAACAGACGTTTTTTAGTAGGATCCAGACCAGCAGATCTTGCTGTGTTTTAGTGTTCATTACTATCCCCCCTCCAGCTTGATTGCGAGATTTGGTTTCATCGTCGCTAGAGACGCTGAAAATGAACCACTGATCCTTGACCTTCTTTGGAGACAAATTCCGATGGTTGATAATGCTCAGATCGTAAAGACGCGTTTCAAAGACAACATTCACTCACTCGTGAGAGTGCTCGTCAGAATAACGGTACTGTTCACTCTACCGCTATTCACCAAGTTCTATGGTAGTTAGACATTCGAACTTCCTGTCGGCTTCCTTGTTTAATGGCATGATATCAAGACAATAAGTTGCAGTTTTTCTGGGTTTGTGATGATACAGCACCAAAGACTTATCCAACTTCATTCAAAATGATGAATAAACCAAAAGATTTTGTGGCTCATTTATTCGGTTTGTTGTTCTGTTTCGTGAAAAAAGACAGTTGTTCCTAAATTTTTCATGGGCTTTTAACTTGAAACAACGCAAACTTTTAGAATTCATACCACTTATTTATGAACTTAATTATTGTTTAGATGTAGTATTCTATCATCATTTGGGAAAGGCTGTTCACTCTGCATGTGCAGTTTTCTCATTGTACTGTAGAACGTTGAATTGTGGTAATTTCGGCTCATTAAATTGAAAAGATTAAGTGCATATTAACAAAAATCCGTACGAAAGCGTTAACTGTCAAAAGTACTTGACATCCTATATCCAAGTAGTGTTTGAATTTAGCGTAAGTCATGACAACATTCTGAAGCTGTACCGTTGTCCACGTGTTACTCAAATCCGATCATTAGATGCATTTAGTAAACTTGGAAACACGAGCCGAAAATAACAGACTGAATGATTTATTGCCTAACGTATTTCGTCGCATCTCATCAGTAACTATAAAGGAAGAGTGATGTTTAAGATAGGAAGGAATTTATTTCGTCAAGTAGGACACACCAATTCGGTGCTTGTTTATCGGAAAATTTTAGACTGAAACAGTTAACCGTTCGTTTTGCTCATTATTTCAACTTTATCAGTGTTTACTGACTAATTTCGTATAGTCAAATTGAGCAGAATTTTTTAAAATTTTTTCTCATACTTACCAACTCTCGTTTCTATTCAAATATCCGGATTTTGTATTTGAGTTATGTTGTCCAGTGTGTTCTTAATTGAATTAACTAAAGTGATCACTTTTCGGGCTATCTTCTTATTGTGCTTTCTTCCTGAATTTTACCCTTAAATCTTTTTTTATATTCTAATCTGTTATTTTCCTGGTCGGTTTGCATCACCATTTGTTTGTAATTAGCAAACCTAGTCTGCTTCCTTCTTTAAATAAGCCAGATTTCAAGGCGATTAAAGCTAACCGCTTGCCGTACTTTCCTTCCGTGCGACCAATGACGTCGGTTTGTATGTCATTGTGTTTTTATGTTTCCCATGAATTTGCTCCCGAAAACCTTCAAGTTAGTTTTGCAACTCAAACACAAAGTAAACCGACATTCGAGCCTCTTTCCAGTCGCAAGCAAAGCCAGTAATCCCAATCCTCTCATCGGTATGTTTCTGATGTTTGTGCGTGACCAAGTCAACTAGACTTCGCATGCCTACTCGCGTTCGATTCTCGGTTAGAATGACTAGAAAAGAGATGTCCTGTGTACATGTGGTGACTAGTAACTGATGTATTCTGTGTTAGTGCGATTCTGTCCTCAAACACGAGAGACCCTGTACAGTAGTTGGTAAAATTGTTTGCTTGCGTGTGTCAATCAGCCAGTTGTGCGCACCACATCCATCGTATCCTGGTTGATGGTCATCCTTGTTTGTGGGTAGGCCGATCAGGTTGTCCTCTGGCCCACACACTCCACTGGTATGTGTATGCGCTGGTGCATCCACAAAACACTTGAAATGATTTGTATGCTTTGTGTACAATCTGTGGTCATGTGCTATACGGACCAAAATGGGAAACATCTGAGGCTGATCAGTTTGGTGTGGCTGTTTCGCTTTAGACCCAATTTGTTCATGTTAGATTAATCGTCATAAATTTGTTGCTTGTTGCGAGCTGATGTTGGAATGAAGAAGACTAAGGTCTCCGTTCACAGCTTGGCTAAAATTTCATTCAATACTTGACTTGCTTTTATCGGTTTTCTTTGCTCTTCTGCTGTAATGATCATGTATACTAAAGATTTGCTCACCCACAAATTTACAAATTTTGTTGCTTTTATTTGATGGACATAATATTTTGACTTCTCTTGCAGAACCTATCCGTGCTGTTGGCAACTTGCGCCAGCATTCTCGTCAGTACTAAGTTACCTGTTATCTTGCGATTCGCTCTCCAGTTCGCGGCTCGAATCACTGCAAATTGGTCTGCTAAGAGTTTTGAAATGAGAAGTTTGGACGCGGTTAGTTTTTATCTCGTTTACGTAGTAAAGTATTGTTATTCCTTTTCTGGTTCAGTAATCCGTTCACTTATGGTTTTCGCTGTATGGCTGTCAAGATCACGGAATACAACAAATTACTGGCATACCCTAGTTACCCTGGCACATTCATTACGTAGTAGTCAATATTTGCTCCCATGTAAATTGAGCGAAAATCGGAAATCACGATATTCCTTTAAACATCCTAGACATCATTGTTGCTGATGCCGCAATGATGGATGAACCCATTACAGAATGGAACGCATGGGAATGAATTATTGGAGTCCAATATCGCCTGCCTAGATCGTGTCTACCGAACCTTCGAACGACAGGGATCTCCACCTCGGACGTCATCCTTCGCCATGATTTCACTGCTCTACTGTTGTATGTCGACGTTTACTCACTGATCCACACTTCAAGACCTGTTTGACCCCTATTCGGATATGTGGTGTGAACAGTTTAGGTTTCAATCTCAAATTGACGAACTTGGTGTTACGACCTCGTAATTAGTTGTATGCAGATTTCACATTGTATCCTTGGTACGTATTGTCGTATCTAAGCTTATCGCTTAACAAAAGACTATTAGTATTGACGACGAAATTGTAAGTACTAGAAATAGGATACGGTTTGTGCAATTACCACTTTCTGCGCTAACTCATCATTACTTTCGAATACACCGATCGTTTTGCTTTTTGTTGGCTCGATAAAATGAAGTCATACCCAAATCGATGACTATCCGCTGCTATTTGCTATGTTTGTACAATCACGTTGCCTGGTCGCCTGTTCGGTTAAAGGCGACTTTTATGTCAGACAGCCGTTCTTATTACTTGTTACACTTCTTGACTGTCAGGACATTTATACAATGCATTAATCCTGTAAAACCTTTCGTGAGAAAACAGGTATTTCTACGTGGTATACGGCTACTCTAACCTACATCTCTTTGTCGATCATTAGATCTTATTAGTGGTCATCTCCGAATTTCTGCTGCAAGGACCGAATTTGGTAGCGAAACAAACTTGTTTCTCAGTCTCAAGCTCATAAGCTTTCTAATTTCTAAGTCCTATCGATGGGTTGGTATTATATAAATAATCCGTTGTTCAGGCAATCAACGGACGAATAACTCGCTGAAACAATACGTCTACGTAAAGAACTGCTCGTGATCGACAGCACGCTAGTGATTAATCCGGATGAGAACTCGTCTAAGAGCCGACCACGGCCGGTGATAATAAACGTGTTAGTTAATTTTAATAAAATTACTGAGTCCTTTCCTAAATCGTTGTCCATTTGGGCTAATGACAGTCTTCAGTTGGTGTAAATTTTTCTTGCAGTAACGGAAGTCACGTAATTTTCCTGGTGAATTTTACAATTTCTAGCCATACCTTTACATAACTTGTGTGTACTTGGCCGTTGTTTGCACGAGTGATCAGAGTACTATCTCTGATCTGTGGTGTGATCACCCTCGACGTCCCCAAAATTCTAAACTACGTGCGAAGTGAGAGTTGCCTTGCCAGTACCACCGCCCCCTGGTTCACATTATCTTGTGAATGTAAATTTACTACAAACCACTAGCATTAAAGTTAGTGTGTTGGCGTAGGTATCACAGTTTTACTCGTAGCTGTATAAGGAATCCGGGGCCATCTCTACCACTGTAGGCTACATTCACGAGGATAACAATGTTTTAGCTACTACCGTTGGGAACGCCGCCCAACCAGGCTGACACTTGTTTGAATCTTGAAGGTCAACTGGAATTTCCGTTGACATTCATCCTCTCTGGCGGCTGCCGTGCGGTTGTGTTGAAGGTTCTCTTGCGTCCAGCTCCCTAGCGCCTTTAGTCGTTGCGTTGAAGTCCGCTTGTGTACGGTGAATAAATAAATAAACAAAGTTTGTTTACAGATCCACCGTCTTCTCGTTGTGACTTCCGATCCGTGTTAATGTAAGGCTGGGGAAACCTTGGGTGTGCAAACTTCGGAATTAGCATCGCGAAACTGATCACGTCGAGCCCACCAGTTTCGCGATGCTAATTCCGAGGTTCGCACACCCAAGGTTTCCCCAGCCTTACATTAACACGGATC
>LUCH01005318.1:36648-49408 GCA_013368495.1 Paragonimus heterotremus | reverse complement strand
CCAGTTACGATTAATGTGAAGTACGACATAAGCTTGTACAACCTGAATGTGTATCTGGTCTTGACTTCAGATTCTACGAAACAACTGGCACTAACTGATCGGTCCACTGACTTCATTCAGTCAACAGACAGCACAAGATAGACCTAGTATTTACACGCATTTAGTCCGTTGAAGCCGATCTGATATCCACTGCAAGATAAAAATGATAAGCATGATCTAAATGTAGGTCGTATTTAGCTTCAGTCATTAACAGAGACTGAACAACGGTTAGGAGAGGACGTTTCATTGAACGGGGCATCCGGTGAATGTATGAGAACAGTCGTTAGTCAATACCTGCATTCTACGGGCTATGATGCGATCGGCAACAACAAAGTTGCTTTTGACTATGGTTTTATCACTTTGAACATCTTCCACACGTTCACTATTGAAAAGATGTTCTACTTACATTGATGTTAATATATGAGTTTTAGGAAATGCTCATCCACGCGAATCATGCAGACATTCTTCAGGGACTGAAACAACGCGTGTTAAATTTTGGGTTAATGATGTACATCTCTACAGTAGTTGGTTTTACATTTTTTTCCTTTCCGCGTAATGTGTACCGTAAAGTACAGTAGTCGTTATATGTTCATAAACTGACTGCTAGACCTACACCTAATTTGCAAACTTTTCATCAGTTTGTCACAGCTACGTTGAATTAGAAAGTTTCTTGTAATCCAGCGTTTTCGGTCGTCCTTTAGAAAATTAGTATATAAATATTAGGTAGGTACACGTTCTTCGCGATTGTGTTCTCTCTGTGAACGTTAGTTATTTTCCAGAGTTTACTTCTAAAATAATTATCACGTTTCGATGCTTCCATTATCTTTCATCACACGGATTTCACACTTCTTGCTTTCCCTTGAATGATCATGTTTACGGTTCGTAGCCTACTCTGAACAACCGCCTCAGCATTGAGAATAACCGTGAGTACATTAAATAAAAAGTATTCCGCAACATTTACCATGTGAATAAATTGGATCTGTTGACAGTAAGTAGAAAAAGTAGATTTTTGTAAATTTTACGTTACGTCTTGCTAATTAGACAAGCCTCTTCTGTATCAGTCTTCAATGGAGTATAGTGTTGAATCAGTTTACACAGAATCTGTTGGGTTACTTAAGTCGCTAACAGTCGAATGAAACAAAACACAATTAATACAAGGCAGTGCAGATGGAGCTTTACAAACAAATATTTTTTCAGCACTGTGCACACATTGTTAGGATGCATATGGGCGCAATTCAGCTGAAATCATTCTACAAAGGTCTATTTTTTAGGGGCAATTCGAACATTTTCCCTGGACAAAAAGTGGTCATTGTCGTCCAGTCCCAAAATCGGACAGATCCGGTGGGAACAAAGAGACCTGGAAACACTCCGCCTACTCAGATTAGACATTAACTTGGTTTCGTGTGTATGACCGGTTGATCATTATTCTGCCAAGCTAGGTCACTCATCCACCCGAATATCACCCGGCTGAACATAAAAGGATTACAAATTTAGCAGCTCAATAAGGAAATAATTGCGTGGAAGTGTTCATGTTTAATTCTTTCATTGTATGGTGATGAGAATTCCATTACACACTACTGGGGGTTGGGTAACCCGTTTTTTAATGAAACCATTAATAATGTGAACACGAAAGTTTTGCCTTTCTGGTCAGAGGGAGACAAATGTATGTGAATGGAAGCACAGTAGCAAAGGTCATAAAAGATGTGCTCTAATACGAGACGAACTTCTGCTGTGTCGATATCAATCTGTCCACAGATCTGTTCGTGATTCGCCAGTTGCCAGCTCGACTGGCGAAGACCACTACTGCTTTCGGAAGTATAAAAAGCCTTGTCTAGAAGAACTGAAGCGTGACAATAAAAGCGGGGTTGCTTGTCTACCGATCAATCGTACCACTTATACTGTTATACAGGAGTGAAACTTGGGCACAGTATCAACAGGATATGCCTTAACTGAGCCAGTTGTGTGTGAAATGTCTGAGACCCATGGTGGATATTCGGTGGTCACATATGCATCCAAACACTGAGGTGATTCAGCGAGTGGATAGGAGTGGGACGGGAGTCATGTTGACGCTCAGTCAACTTCGTTGACTACGTCATGGCCATAGGACACCGATGACTGGATTTCGAAACAGATGCTGTTCGAGCAAGGGAAATCAGTTAAAAAAAATCTTGGCGCTCAACAGTGAGATATCGGGATGTCACCAAATTCTATGGTGTGTTGTGATATCATTTTTATATATTAAGAGAGCAGCCTTGAAACAGGTGGTCACCAGAAATGCGATCCAGACAACCGACGGAAGGTTCGATGAGTAAAAGTTGCGCATCCTTGAATTGAGGCTCGCGAAATGTGAGAGACTCGTTGGTGTCATTGGTCGGAAAGACATGACTATATAGCATTGTGATAAATGCGACCACGAGTGTCCCAGCCGTCTGGGATTAGTAGGTAATCAGTGTACGCGTGGTTTACCGTTGGCGAAGTAACGACCGGTATGTTAGGTGCAATAGGTTGTGTGAGTGATGTCAACTTGCCCGTCCATATCAACCAACGACCGCCGCTTAATAAATCGCCCAGTCTCCTTCCGAAAATACTGGGTCAGTGTGGCTTTCTACTGTTTCTTTGTTTCAGTCTTGTTGATGCACTGTTTGGTGAATGTTTTGTTTGTTTTTCGGTCCAACTTCTCACTTTTGCTTCTCTTCCTCTTCGTATGTAGTTTGCAATAAAATATACTTTTTATTTTGAGCTATTGGCATTAGAGTTTTAGAATGTTTTTCCTAGTTCGGGTGTTACCAATGGATTCAGTTTGTTTTCCGAGATGTGGAGGTTTCGGTTTCACATTAGGCAGTCATCTGGCTAACCAGTGTTGGTCGTCTGGGCATAAAAACATTCACTCACACATGCCGCCGAGTACTATTCTTTCGGTTCTACACTGAACACATGGTGCAATAGGGGAAACACAAGAGCGTCCTGGAGAATGAGATCTTAAAGGTTATCCGAAATTTCAATGGGGGTCAGTTACAGAGCTTAGAAATGAAGCGCACGGTATGCAAAATAATCATGGGAGCCGTAGGTCCTCATGAAACGATTATATGGTGTTGTGATTAACCCGGTTTGGTATCTCATCAGCTCAATCATAGTGTACCATCGACGAAAGGACAGCTAGCACATTAAGCGCCTGTGTGTGATGTTTGTTATATGCATACACAATTCGTTCATATTTAAGGTAATGATCGATGTCGTTTATGAATTCACGCAATCTCTTCGGAAACTCGAGTCATGTTAACCTTCTATCGTTTATTCTTTTTAGTTTTGCTGATATTTTATATACAAAAGGTCATATTTATTCTTCGAGCCAACTTTGAACATTTTCCCCCTCCAATTAACTGAGATGGGATGATTTACCTACGTATATTGACAGTTTCTTACAATGGTACATTAATGAATGAAGCGGTCACTCCATGGGACAACATGTCGTCGTTTATTGAATATCAGGGAGTCCTATATTGATCCAATTATAGTCACCTGGTTTCACTATCTTCCTTTCCAGTGTAGATCTTATCATTATGGTCTATGTGTTTGTTTCCTAGGGCCGATGGTTCCAGTTTCATACTAATATGTTCGGTGGCATGCGAAACGGATTAGCTTGTCACATTGACTGAAGCCAAAAGACGCCTGCGCTTTAACCCGTAACAACAAGTGACTTGCGCTGCACCACTTGCGGCTCCACTCACACACCACGTATCCGGTGTAAACCCGAAGGAATATGACCAGTAAGTGTGTCAGTGAGGCCTTTGTGTCCAGCCGGCCAATGTTACCAATTTACCATCCGGCTAACCAACATTGGTCCGCTGGACCATAAGAGCTTCCATTCAGACACCTCTTGATCTTATTCCTTCTGGTTCACAATTAAAATGCGGCGTGCATGCGGAACTACAGGTGACACAGCACACGCTAATTATGGTGTGTCTCGTACAGGCGTCATTCGACCTCGGCCACGGTGACAGGCTAACCTGAAGCGGGTGTACTCAACCGTAAATGCAACTGGCTAAAAGTTCACGCGTATCACCTATTACGATGGTCAAACAAACAATGGCAGATAATATCAACTCATACCTTTCTTCGCTCCGGGTAATTGGACCTTTAGCTGATGCATATGAAAAGTGCAACAAATCTAGTCCAGAGCAGTGGCCACACACAGCTGGTCACTGCAGGCTAACTGATGCATTCCAACACAAACATGTTTCCACTCGGGCTATAAGATGACAGCATAACCTCACATAAAAAGGACATCAATGTGGCAAACACTTATTTGTGTATGTGCTTATCGATCAGGCTGACTAGAACACATTAACGATGAAAACCGTAACCAGAGTGGGTACAGAAATCGGCCAATAGATATTGTGGTCCACGTGTTTGTCAACAGTTGCGTTATCACTACAGCAAATTATGCTTGACTGTTTACGGACAAGAAAAGGTTAGGTGTCATTACTGACGTCTTATGAAAACAGAGGACAGTTTTGTATAATCCGGTATTAATGATCACAGAAACGGTCAAAATCTTAGCTATTTAAATCCATCAAGTGACACTCAGGAGGCAACTTGTAAAACATCGTTCTTAATAGCGGTGTGATTGAATTCAGCCAAAAAGACAATAATTAAACCTGAAACAATTTTGATCACACTATCATTCTACAGTAGGAATCAAGGAATCCCGATGAGTGAACCAAGATCTGGAGCAGATATGCATTGAGCCGGAATTAAGCTAACAGAACAAAAACGAAAAACTGAAAATGTTGGCCAACAAGAACTGTTCAGTAAGTCAAACTTCCTAATCTCAGAGTGGTAATGAGTTCAGCATTGTCGCTAATGGTACCATGTTATGTGAAAATTTGGTTTCACGTGAGTGAAGCCATATTCTCAAGTCTGACCAGTCCCGAAACCGGGACCGTCAAAGTAGCCAATAAAGTGAACCAAAATGAATTTGGAATCCTACCGGCACTCCAACTATTCACGTAACTGCTAAAACCTTTAGATACCTAGCAATACATAATAATCCCGCCAAAACTGTAGACACTAGGGCAAACGGACTCAGCCAAGAGACGTACTACGTGCGTTTTTTCGGAGCCACACATGACTGAATATCAAAAATCACGTACGTGTAATTACTTGCGCACGTGAAAATTGTTTGTGTAATTATAAACAGGACTTATAAGGGGTATGTCTGAATGTGGTTAAGGCGTGTGTTGAGTATTGCAACAATGAAGTCGGCGGAGAGATTATTATCAACTTGTTGCTCCCGGGAAAACAAATGACCTTGATAAGCGGTCCTGTGGACTTTACCAGTCAACAGGGAATTACGACGCCATGGGGCGCCATGAGAACTCCATGTGGCGCCGGCAGCTTTTTTCGACTGGAGCGTCTGGGCAACACTGGAACATGGGGACAAACATCAATAATTGTATTACGATTTGTGACCAACATTGCTTTTGCCAGCAGCCGCCGTCGAGTTAACAATGCCAAAATAAGTTAGGATGGTTTTTCGAAGAAAAATGAATCGAAAAATATGACATATTACCTGAATAAAATGATGTGTGGCAGATTTGTTAGTCCGATTACGAAAAATCTGGCTTTCGGCTGGATTCAAAACAGCGAATCGGATAGAATATCCAAACGCCGCAAATGCTCCGGTAGCTCAGCCACGAAGGTTCGCCGAGAGCCCACATATTTTACTGCAATGCTCAACAGTAGAGTTGGTGGATTGAGAAAGTCTGCCAGGGCAGCCAATCTTCCGGATCATATGGAGAGTTTTATGACAGCATGTTGGATAGGTAAATGAGTCCAAATATTAAACCTCTCAGCTCCCAGTTTGACCATGTTTGAGCATGTTGTTTCCGTTACCTGTTCAAATCCAGCGGAATTCCAACTTTTTACTGATGAGTCTCTTCTGAAAAATAAGCACTCCCTCAACATTTTCTGTACAAGTAAATTCAATGGAAATTACGGCCAGCAGAACTAAATATGCTCCATGGAGCTGCAACTAGAATCCCGTTCAAATGCGGTGAGAAACAAACGACAATTGACGGTCTACCATTTCAGTCAACATAGTTTAGCTCAGAAATTATTGTGTGGCGATGCCTCTGAGAGCAGACCAGCCCCACAAGCCAGAGGTGAGTTGACAAGATGATTCTGAATCAGTTGGATAGTCTTTCAGTTCACTTCCGGTGAGTATCAGTCACGGTCAAACCAGACAAATAAAAACAACGCACTTGAAGAGATGATGATGAATTAGCCACTCGGGCTGCTAAAACTCATGCCAGTAAAATTTTTGTGTCGGGCTAAATGAAATCTACAATCCGCCATGAGTGCCCAGTTATGTCGGAGTAAGCAAGCCAGGCTAATTTTACGGGACTGTTTACGTGCTGTCGGGGATTTTGTTAAGGTGGAAGCTGTTGTTAGAACTCAGTAGTAGTGCACATGCTTGTCATGGTTGAGATTACAAATTCGACCAAGCTGACAAGAAACCACCAGGATGGTCAATACATTAGTAATCACACGTTAGGCATGGCTGGATAATCATATGCAAATAGGCAGTCTCATTATCTTAGGAGTGACGTTCAAGTTCTCCCGTCGTCTTGACGATAATTTAGATGCCGACCACGGTAAATGTAAACAGTACAGATGAGCTGCACCAAAAACAAAACTCTAGTCTGACGCTTTCATTTGGAATAGAGTTGCGGGAAATTCTCTGTTATTATGGTGGCTTTCGTTAATGGCGGGTAATATTGAACCTGACGTTGAACCTTCTGCTCAAAGTCGGTAAAAGTCCTTCCCTTCTATTATGCGTTAAGTTAGTCAAGTCAGCCTTCACACTTTGATAATCTCTGGAGTGCACTCGGATCAGTTACTCATTTCCCCCCAATAATTCTACTCAAAGGACTTGTGGACGCGCCTGGTACATCTTAGTCTTTTATTTACTATTGTCTCTCGATCAAGTGGCAGTGTGCTGCAGACAAGCAATCGTACTAAGCCACTCATGATCAGTCAGATGTACCCACTGAGAAAATGTACGAAACTTTAGGCAGCAATCAAGCGAGAAGAGTTGAGTTTCACATAGGCTGTTTTGATTAGCAGTTATGCGCTTACCAAAAATTATATCGTACAAGCGGGGTTTACGTCCAAAAAGGGTTATAACATATTTCACTGTTAGCGATTTAGGAAACCAATAGACTTTGTGCCACTCTTGTAAGCCCTTCACAAGTGTTAGTGCCATGATGAGGAGTGAGGATGAAGGTTCTGTGACAACACCGGTTTAAAATATTTGGAGAGCCTCGAAAGTGCGTCAAAAGTGAACGGATTCAAAATTACGGCCGAATTCTGGCAACGATGATGCAAAGTTGTAACATTTTAAAGCTGCCAGTGGGAAGTTCTATTTGGAAAGAGTAGCAGGAAGCAAATGTGAGCTGTATTCAACTAATCACGTGATGGTTTATCTCTACAATCAGATAACAGTGGACAATGTGGGAAACTTGTGTACAATATGTGATGCTGTTGGCAATATGTATACATGAAATCTGTTTGTCCAACCGGTCCTTCCCTGTTAGTTCACCGTAAAATTAATCAACGTTATTTTTTCATTGATATGGTATCAATTCGGAATGACATACGAGTTTCCATAGTTTCTTTCAACATCTTTGGATAGTACTGAACGGGCTATTTCTCTCAACTTTACTGTATGTGCTGCTTGCGGCTTTCACGTAGATCAAGACTTGTCGGAGTCAAGCAGACCGACTTACTGTCCCGCATTAAGTAGACTGATGAAACACTAAGTTGGTTTCGTTCACTGCACGTATCCTTCCTTGTTTCGCATCATCTGGTAACATGCATCTTACTTGCTGTATGAAATATAACGTCTCACAATGTGACAGTTACATGTTAGAAATGCACAGTTACTGTTTATTTTGGTTGAGTATCGATGGTTCCATCTCAGGGAAAACAGATCAACGTTCACAGGCGAGCAGGTAAGTCGTTTGTTTTGCGCACGCATGTGTTTAGATGTGGTTTTCGATTGTATTGCATCACAATATGGGTGGTACTGGAAATGTCGTGACCAAAGTTACTTATCCTGCTGTCAAGCTTGACCCAGATGATGTGCATTGCCTTGCGCTACACTGAGACGGAGTGTGGAATTATTTGACAAAATAGTTTGAACACTGTACGGGGTTTCGTACTAGTGTTGTGAGCCGAGAACATGCATGACGCAAATGTTGTTTATTTAGAAAACTAACATGAGTTAGTTGTTCAAACAGGACAAGAAAGAAGAACACTCATCTGCATGTGGCAATTGTCCCAGAAGGTTCCAGGTGCCACAGGCGCTAATGCTGTGCTCCTTTGCATAGCGAGAACTATCTCGTGGCTTAGGGCACTGTGATGTTGGTATGACAGTTCGTTCCATGTTTTTTATGCGGCTACTTTAATGGCAAAATCCACCACTACTGAATAGTGGTGGTGTGAGTAGTTCGGGGCCATCGCTTATCTTCATCACACTAGTAAACTTTTACTCTGGCCCCGATCATCAATCACCAGTTGGCCACGATAACAGAATTGCGTACTGGGACGAAAGAGAGCAGGAATATTATCTAGCCAACACCAAGACTTCCTTTAAGGGAAGCGTAGCCATACTTCTTATACGTATAGTAGATGTCCTGATCTAAGTTGGCAGAATTGCCTAATTTTGAAGTTCCCACGGACAGCAATGGTTTATGCGCCCTGTTTTGGTGTGCGAGTGTGGACCAGTAATTACAAACGACCCTGGAGAACCTGATGGAGCAATACTGATTAAACCTGTGGTGCAATCCTGTACTGATATCCGAATAAGAGGAAATAATATCATGGCATCCTGTATTGAAACTGTACAGAATTCCGTGGGACTTAGTTTAAGACAGTCACTTTATCTGCCTCGGATGGAAATCCACTGATCGGGCTGTGAGTATGGATCCTTTTAAGGATAGATTTGTTTTACAATTTTGTTTTACCTTCAATCCCCCTGTATGCTATTTGATTACATTTTGTTCAATATTGTCTCTTTTTAATGATTAACACATTCCGCTTAATAGCAGCTAAAATCAAGACAGTTACACCAGCAAACTAGTTCAGCTTTTTAATATCTGTTATCCTATTGTAGGCTACGGTACTTGAGTTTAGCAGTAATGAGGATTGAATCAAATCTTGTTATATCACTAATATATAAAATCATAATTAATTCGCGCCGTCAAAAGATTTTACATCCAGAGGTTTACTGCGTTCTACTTTCACGTCAGGCATTTCGATGAAGAAGATGAACTTTGATTCATAACTAAAACACACTTTTTTGTTAAACCATTTTTTTCAAAACATGAATTATATAATTCACTTCTGAGGTGGTCGAATGATGTAGTTTAGGCTCAACTTACTTTCTGAATCGTGCAACTGTGAAAATCGTTAAAGTTAGCAGTAACTACCCCAAAAAAGTGGTTGTTTATCGAAGTATATCAAACAAGCATCAATGTAGTTGTTTTCTTACGACCAGTAGTTTAGAAAACAATAGGACTGGTCTAAACTACTCGTTTAGGAGGTAAATATACAAACTAAACTTTCAATGCCATATCTGATTGTTATTCGTTATGCTCCGTATATAGATCTATTTTTCGCATAGCATCGGCTGTCCAATGTTTTCCACTGGAAGATTGTAGCGAGGAAATTTCAATCGCTTTCTCACTAGTAATTTCATATGACAAATGAAATCACTCAGTAACATATTTTGCAGTTTCAAGAAAATCCAGCAAGAACTACATGTAGTGTGCAAATTCTTTGCTGTACATTTGTGTTACAAAACTTCACAGTGTAAAAATGGTGATGGTAAAAGCTGATGTTTTACATGAAGTTTCACTCTGTCTGTGAAAAGGTATGAAATCACAAAATAAAAGGGTCAAATCCTAGTCGGCTGTGGCAGTTGACATACTTGTATTCGACGCACTAATTAGTTCGCTGCAGCCAAAGTTATATCGGAATGACAGGCCAAAAATCCATCTCGCTGGCAGACGGGAACAAGGGATTGTACCAGCTTGATTATCTGCCTGTTTTCCTCAGCTGACAGGCCTATTGTTGATAGATTTGACGCATTTAGTTTAATGGAACGGAGTTCATTCACATATTAGTTTGTTCACTCGTCTTAAAAAGAGCATACAAACTTTGGGTTAACTATTTGGTAGATTTTTAGCTGATAAATATCCGGAGTTCAGCCCCAATCACTTCTTTCATACTAATTCTGTGTTCCTCATGTTTTACAGTTTTCAATCGTTCGCCAGATGGCTAGACCGAGCTGAACAAAGATACTTTGCATTATTTCATTCTACCCATGTTGAAGGTGTGAACTATGGAGCTGTTTCCTTGATATTGCGGTGGCTGAAAATGTGCAGACTTGCCTTTAATGCACTAATTCAAAGGAGTTTTCGGAATCTGTAAAAGTGGCACAATTCGGTTATTTAGAATAAATTCATGCCGAATTGTCGGTGTGAATCACGGTGAATGTAAACCAGGCTACTAGCCATCTTGTTTGCAAACGGATTGTCTTTTCATCCAAAACATATTGCAAACGTCCGACTGAAAACACTTGATGCACGATGAGAAACGCTTTCATTAGACAAGCTGATTTTTTTAAAAAGATATTTTATCCAGGCGATCACGATTGGGGTTAACGTTTCTCACGTCTGGATTTATTTTGTTACCTCTCAAATGTTTTACTTCGGCAAAGGTGGTGGTGCGTTGCAGCAATCCGTCGAGCTACTGTGATTTCGATTACGGTCGTTCATGGTACATTCATATCAGGTAAGCGAAGGGGTAGAAGTCACACGAATACACTTACGCTCATGAAGTTTTATGCCGCTGACCGAGCTCGTGTAGTGAGGTACGATTCTGTGGGCAAACAGTACATGTAGACAACTGCCAGGCTCAAAAATTGACGCGACAAATGTTCTACCGGAATTTATGCATCCGAGGTTCATCGAATTCGAAAGACCGTTTTGATCCAAGTCTCGGTCATGACCGTTGCTTTTCTAACGTAAATCTGAGCAGGACTCCATCAAGGAATTTGTCAGATCAAGTCCAAGGAGCAATTTATCGGCTAGAGACTGTGGTTCATAGTTTATTAGGTTTGATAGAGTAAAATGCTGAATGGTGCCGAATGTATCTTCTGTGTAGGACAGTCTTGACAGCTGCAACAAGCTCAGCATAGCCTTTTTTTAAAATACTCCCAAACGGTGGTAGATTATTTCGCCAACATTTTCCGATTTCTTTCAGGCGGGCTGCGGCGTTTTTTAGGACGCTGGGGCACAGCAGACAAAAACAGTGGGTCTCTGCGCCGAAGAACATCGATTTGATAGTGGCCATCTTTCACAAATATGAACTTCCCTTCGTTTATCAACGTATTACGGTCATCGATGGACATATGTCGTTCTTTATCTGAAGTTGAACATGAGAATTTTGTTGTATAATCTCTCTGTTTTATAACCTAATGAGGGTTAGGCACATCTGACCCGAAAAGTAGGCCTAGTTTGGAGGCCGGGCAATTCGGAAACTGAACAACTCTGATGGTGGTTCCAGCACTGCAGTTGGTTCTTTCTAAGAACACTTTGATTTACTTCTTGCAGACACGTGTCAACTACACTACAGATTTCGAATCGACTGACTGCACATCAAACCCCACTTAGGCTGAGTTGAACTTATTGCAATGTTTTAGAATGCCCATTGTGAGTCGTTTCGGTTGTCAAGTGAAACCCAGCCCATTAATTAGTGACTCCTGATCGGAAGTCGCATCTGATCTATCATGAAAAAGCGCGCTGGTATGTATGGTACCTCATGCGTGCCGCAAAACAACTGGTAAGATTACCAACGCTACCTGAGGACGGCTGACAGGCGTTTCTGCTGTGAGGATCGGAAAAAAACACTGTTAACTGATGGTTAGTGATGGTATGTTAAGAGGAGACAGATGAATCGTGTCACAGCAGATGACAGTGATGTCCAACCGATCTTTCGAATGTGTAGCTCGTTAGCTATCTGCAATTGACTTCTATATAGTTGGTTTTCAGTGACATTCAACGTGATACTGTATTTAACTTATCATTAATAAACTTCCTCAAGACTCGACTCACTGTTTTGGTAGTGAGAACCACCATAAAGAAAACAGCGAACCAGAATCGTCGGTTGATTAGTGACAAGCAGACTGCCACCGCGTCAAGTGTATGCATTAATTTTCTGGTTAACGTCGTTGAATCTCGCATTTCAACCGCTCCCGCGAGTTTCCGAACTGTTGTCTGACGCCATTTCGCTGCACCTCGTACACACTATGTGGTTCTGATAACCATTCGTTGCGGCTACCTCGACCCATTTCAAACGACGATGAGACGGACGCCATTTTTTCAGCTATGTGAGCGTAGCTTTTCAAATACGCATTTGCTGAGTCCGATAAATTAGAAATATCCATTGCCCTGAAGACAGGCGTGACCAGGTCAAAAGGTCATCCATGAAAGGTTTGGCAACTGCGTAGTTTGAGCCAGAACCTTCTTGATGAATATTCCAGGCCATCGCATTACATTCTTTTGCATTTAAAACTGTGCAATGTTGAATAGTTACTTAGGTAGGTCCATCGCGGAACTGACTGAAGTAAGTTAGTAGTGCTTGATTGTTAGTC
>LUCH01005317.1:5553-22606 GCA_013368495.1 Paragonimus heterotremus | reverse complement strand
TTATTCATTGCGCTCTTGGGCTAGGCAACCTTTCACTGTCCAGCGAATCAAACTCTTGAGTGAATGGCTCGAGGTAGAGTTCCTCAAGAAAACCGTCTCCAGTTGGCTCGTGGCACACACTTCCAAGTCAGAGACACAGGGTCAGGTCTTTCAAGTTAACTCTCTTCCGCGGCATAGACAACCTGGAAATACCAGAAGTTACCGTAATTTCGATAGATACCAGTTTTTCACTTTTTTCTTCCATTTCTACTCGTAATTCTTCCACCTTTCCTGTACTCCCAAATGATAACTGTTTTCTAAGGACAAGACAACAGGTGAACGTTAATGCTTTCAATGTCCGCGTTCCTTGCTTTAGTATGTGCACTCTGGAGTCTGTGTGCAGTGTGTCGGAATCGCGAACCTACTATTCCAGTGTCGTTATTCGCATGAGCTCACCACGAGATAACTGTCGATTCAAGCGCTCCTCGCTCATGGTCTCTGGTGACGCCGAAATTGAACATGGCGGCCAAGCTGCAAGGGGGAACACACTGAAGTGCATAGTAATTTCTGCTCGAATGGATCCCAGTAAACAGTCATTTATGTACTGTCAGACTCGATACGTCAGCTGAAATCTGTTAACTCGGGGTCAGAAAAGCTGTTGCTATACGTTCTGAAGAATACTTGTTCATATGCCACGAAAATAATGTTTTACGACGTCCTCGTTGATTTTCTAAAGCAGACCAAACACTGACACCATCTAAGTAATCGGCGATCTTTATGTTCAACTTGGTTGTCTTTATCTGTACGAGAAGTGGCTGCGTGGTACATTTGGCGTCCGAGTACAACGCACTGACAGTGGTGACAGACGCATCGCCTGGTATCCATATTTCAAAACAAGAAGAGACAGGTTGTCGCATGAAGACCGCACTGTGCTTCCCAGCCATGGACACAACTTGATCAAAAAACGGTCAGTGACAGGTAGAATCACTCGGTTGGAGTTTTGCATTTTGTAACACCAACCCCTACTCCGATCATGCTGTTGTGCCAGCCCATCTTGTTTTCTCATACGTCCCGGGGCCATGCACTCGTAAATGCAAGGTGTTTAGCTGATATTCGAGCAAGGACAGTGTAACAAACATTTACCAAGCACTGGTGAACAAATTGCCCAGTTCGAGTCGGATGAGAGAACCTAACGAACACCGGGAACAAATAGCTACAGAAATGAAAACTTGCAGTAAAAAGGTGCAATCCGAAGGAGCTGCAGTTGCGACCAAACTGGATTTCTGTCACGTCGATAAACCCTAAGAGCAAACATTGCTCGCCTCCATCTGGCGCGGAATGTGATTACGATCGTCGATAACGTAAGCGCAAGCTGACCAAAAGCTTACCCAAAGACTGAGCATCACTTGACCGAATAGTCGAAAGAGATGGAACGAATCATTTTTTAACTAGGGATAGCAGAAAGTCATTTTTTTCTGATTCGTGATTTTGCTGGCGGTCGGTGTAAATGAGACAATTTGTGAAAAAGACGGCTCAATTATCACCAGTAAATTGTGCTGACCTAACGGATGCGTTAAATATCTCGAGGAAGAACTCAGCTGGCCTCAACCGGACTATATAGACGATGAGACCAGAATAGTAAGTTGTTGCATTCCGTCGAAAGTCCTGGAGCCCAAGTAACTGGAACAAGGCTCTTTCACTTTTCAAGAATGGTTGAGAAAGATAGATAACAGAACCGGAAAAAAACTTATTCAGAGGGTTAGCGAAGATGAGATACCTCGTGAATGACGATTATCAATAGCAGCTCCCGTTTCAAAAAGAGGACCCAAAGTCTATGTTGCAACAGAGGCACCAAACTGGTGTTTGCAACGTCCAAGTTAATGCCTTTTATTACGTCAGCTCACTAAGTCAAAGGAAAGTCAGATAGGTGAAGAACAGACAGAACTGCGATTCAGTCGAGAGTGCGTAGATCCACAATTCCCGGGCTACAGTCCAGTCTGTCTGTAGAAAAAACTGCACATGTGAACTGAAATCTGCGATTGTCGTCGGTCGAGATTACCTCACTGGTGAAGTGTTAGGGCAGACAACGAACCAGCTGTTTGAGCTAGTGTGAACAACCAAGAATGCATCTCTCAAGTGAGGCGAGTCAGCTACAGTTCTCACAGCTACGAGAAGGCAGCTGAGAACGTCAGGGGAACTAGCATATGTGATAAGAGTTACGGCAAGTAGACATTACAGAACAACAGGCGTGCCTCCGTCCTAAGCGTGGATATACACCTCACTTTTTTACTCACTAGTAAATTGTGTAATAGTGCTACAAGCAGATCCAGTCAACTACTGTCATGTTATCCTACTGCAATGATCCGTCTGATTCGACTGATCGTTATGTGCCTTCCGAATCACACCGAAAAAGAAGTATGCCGACCAAGTAAGCGACCACATAGTCATCGCTTGACTCAAACAGATAGGTTTACGTTAGCGTCTACAACAAATACTCAAAAACATTTCACCCCAGGAGTGATGCTCGTCAATGCCGTTCACCTTCCTCGTTCTTGCCTTCGGCACTCACATAATACAGTATCTGTTGGGAAATTGATGGCTGATACTATACTAACAACAATGTTTGACAAGCATTGTGAAATAACACGGTCGAACCTGCATATAACGGAAACTTGCTATACAGGATAGCTTTGAATGTACCGAGCGTATATGATATAAACAGCGTTCTGGATTATACAAATGACGAAAACTATTGTGTTGAATTCAACGGCGCCGATTTCAACTCAAACTCGATTTCATTATTTGTTCTGCTGTTTCTTAGGGGATGGTTTACGACTTCGACGTCATGATATCGTTCCGGGGCCGCGAGGGAAAGGTCAGTACTAGACTATACAGTTCTAGAGGTGAGTTATGTCCCAAATGACGGGATCTGAGTATTTATCCCTAAGATAATCTTTTCCACCATGAGACGTCTTTGACGTCGAAGATCACAGTTCCAGCAATTTTACTTTGTAGTTGTGAAGCGTGACCTCTAGAGAATATAAAAGAAAGTAGGTTAAGAACTGTAGATCGTGTTCGTCTCAGGGTACTGGGATCCTCGTTTCCCGCTTGGCCTTTAGATAGGAATAATACGGGATATGGTAACCAATCGAGCATAGTGGCGATTTCTGTAACTGTTCGTCTGATTTGTCGGTGACGCAATGACAATTAATGAAACGGATCAATTAGAGCAGCAAACAGCCTTTCAGATGCCACCTTACATTAACCTGAAACTCTGTTGTTTGCCTGTTAGATGTAGAGACTCGAGTAATGTTAAACACAAGTGCCTCCAGAATTGAGCTTTGTTTTTTCTCTTCCCTTAATCTCTAGATAAATCTTTCTCAGTCCTGTTAGTGTAGTAAGACGGTGTCAAACACCTATTGCGGTGGATTGTCAGGCTGGAGGGGCGAGCATTCAAACACTCGGCGGAATGCCTCAACGCGGGGGAGGCACGTCCACAGACCCTCAACGATCGGATGGCGGACAACAGGGGCAATCGGATGAGTTATCGCTCGATCGGATCGGACTAACGGGTAAGACATGGCCCGCAAAATAGGATGGACGGCCAAATCAGAGGATCGATTATTCCAACCCTCGGGAGAATATCTCGACAAGGTCGTGGAGGACAGTCAAAGTTAATAGTGGATAGATGGGGGACAACACGAGCCACCGGACGAGCCATCGCTCAACGGAATCGGACCAACGGACGGAGATTGGTGGGCGGAAAACCCCCGGAATAGAAGGCGCCGATCAACCACATAAACCACGTAGAAGTGCACACGAGGCGTGAGCGGAAACCTCGGAGTGTTGTAGACTAGAATTCTGACTCAAGAACGCGAGCGCGCGCGAAGCATGTGAATTAGCGTGTTGGACAATAAAGATTGTGTTTTATTGGACGCCTTTTCGCTACACTATGAATTGTTGTTAATAATGATGCATGGATAACAGGTGTCATCTGGTCCATTTGAAGAAACGCATGTACAGATACGAGATCGTTTTAAAACAATATAATAAGAAGCAACTCAGAGTCCAACATCAGTTCACCTAAAAAAGAGGCTACAAGTACGACTACTAAAAATCTCGGAAAATTGATAGCGAAAAACGGACAGAATGGAACCCAAGTGAAACTTACGCGGTGGTACAATCTGACGCAACGGACGTGATTACATCTGAGTTGACCGACACAGCAGCCGCCAGTGTTGTCGAATTGAACGCAGACAGTCCCGAGGTTATTGAGTCTGGTGGCTGACTGACTGCACTCAAGTAGGCATTCATCTGTAACACAGCCGCATTCAGAAGCACATTGATCTGGCGAAGTGCGGTAAATCGAGCTTCCGCACTAGCCCGCAGTTGAGCCTCCGAGGTGGAATTAGGCGAACCACTGGGGGGTTCGGGCATCGGCGACATCGCGTTGGGTAGAAGATTCCCTGATTGACAGAGTGAACATCTTATAAACAAGGTCGTACTTGGATACGGAAAACAACAAATAAACATTCAGCGAGCTTAAGCTGGAGGCTAACGTAAACGTCTGTGCAAAAAAAAGTACATGAACACTCGTAAGGTAACTAATGCATACAACGGAACGCACCCGAAAAAATGTTGGCTGATCTTACACTACATCATTATGAAGGTGAGAATGGATCCAGCGAAATGCAACAAGTCATGCACATTCATTTCCCCTCCATATAGAGGTGTTTTCCTAAGCTTACAGTTAACTTTTCCAATCTTACGTTGCACCGGAAACATGTGACAGCGTCGTCCAGTGCGTACGACTGAACGTAGACACTGATAACCGAATATGTGAAGCCGGCATACGTATCCCATTCTGAACAACCTAGGTTCGTAATAATACAATAACACCGCCCCCACAACTCTAGCATCTAACATTAAATCAAAGTAACCATCAGTTATCTGCAACTCGAAGTCGCAGAACACATTGTGCTAAACTAGACAAACAAAATGAATCTATCTGTGCAGCTTGGGAAATGCAGTACGTCAGTCAGTCTCTTATCAGATATGACGTCTACATCGCGTTCTGTGGGTGTCATAAGAAATGTATTACCATTATGTTTATCACAACACTGAGTACAAGTAAAACGAGGCGACCCTGAATTGCACTGCTCTTGGCGGTGAAGTCGCTAGGCAGTAACCTGTCGCGATCGAGTTCCCACTGTTACAGACGGTTGATGCACTTTCATCAAATCACCTGTTTGCCACTGTTCATCCTACTAGCCGTTAGCTACCCGGTCACATTGGACCAACAAGTTTCTGTTGCTGATTTGATGATTGTCAGGCTGGTCACATCTGTGATTAAGGTGACGTTAGTGTTGGTCACGAACACAGCGGCATAAATTAGAGTATGCTCTCAAAAATCGTGTTCTGATTCCGCGCGGTTGGTCGGGGTATTACGATTCCCGTAGACTCTAACCTGAACTGCCGGCAGTATGCGCGCCCACTTGTCATACACAAATCGTATTTGTGTTATCCCGAAAGTGCATACGAATTCACTGAGTCGAACGCAACCTTGTGGTTGAAATCGTTTTTAAACTGGTTGTGATCATGATGCCGCTGTAAATGAAAATACGAAATATCCAAACCCATCATGTACGAAGCCACGCCTGCATTCCCCTTCTGGCTAAACAGAACCTACAAGCTACAGTGGACATCACAACTCTAGTTATGAAGGAGATAAAGCTAAGTTCCTTGTAAATGTCGGAAGAGCTCAGGATTCCATCTTGATAGAGTAACTACTGTCAACGGAATCGAGAGAGTTCTCCCTTACGCTAGTGAACGCGGTACAAAGATTATATATTTTTTCAGTATACAAAATTAGACGAAGGTAGCCAACGTTGACTACCTTCATCTAATTTCGTATACTGGAAAAATGTTCACCTACCGTTCTAAAGTAACGTAACAGCCACAGGTTCCCATCAAGAGCAGTGTGACGTGATAATAGTGAGTTAACAAGTGACTCGAAAAACGCATCACAGTAATCGGATTCGCAGGCGCCTGACTTTCGTGGAGGAATGCAGATTCACGCAAACAGTCAGATCCCCGAAAAACACGTGGACACCAGACAACTCTGCTCAGATGTGGATGTGTAGATAAACATTCACCAGACCATTGTAAATTAAACTTGACTGGAATGGCTAACAGAAAGGAACAAAATCAGGCGACTCCATAATCGACATCCCTCACCTGGATATACCACTGGCATACCGAAAAATGGAGGCGTAACTAACGGAAACGGCAATGGAGGAAACGGAGGCACGGAGGAAGACGCGGGGATAGATTGTGGGATTGTCAGTCCACTCTGAGCCTGAGACCCCCAATAAGGAGGTATAAAAGGCAGTTGTATGCCCGGTGGCTGTAAAGTGAATAAGTGGATGGTCTTGATTAGATGCAACATATAAATTCACTGGCAGAAGAAGTGAATGCGTCGACAGCACACTATGCTGAACATGGTGTCTATGAATACAAAAAATAGAATAACGGCATATGTACACATTTAGATCAAGGGGTAAGCAAATAGATACGACATCGAACAGAGAGGAATAGATTAAGTTTCCTCAAGATTGGATAAATTCTCCACACAGCTGATCACCAATATATCTAACGACATTTTTAAGCACAGACATCATGAGTCAACTAAGATAAGTTTCCACGTCGGCTGTCGCATGCTTACATGCTAAGCCAGTCGTCTAGCCACAGTCATTATTTATAGTATGCTCCACATCTGCACAATAAGGTTCTGTAAGGTAAACGATGAGCAAGACATTAAAAACGCATCTGAACCCACGAGATCAACTACTGGGAAGTTTTACATACTGCCCAAAGGTGTCACCTTACGGTATCCTTACTCAAAACAGTAAGGCCATTCTGAACAAACAATTGTGCCAAAGACGAGCAATTCGCTTATCTCATCCACCCGAACATTTGATTCGATCATGACAGCTATGAAGTGTCCATTGGGGTGTCGGTAACCAACAGTGGTTTGGTTCATACGCCTTTCAGATGGAATACACCTATCCAATATATCTTACATGAATTTGCGACGGAAGCAGTGCAGTAGTTCGAGGATTTACCAAGCAAGGTAGATAGGACGCAGTAGATCTGTCCAGCCAAGCAGTTCAAGATAAACAAAACTGCTGCATTACCTGCTTCCTACTGCCGACGGTCGGTGACCAAATAGGTTCATACACCCTTTGAATGGGGTCGAGCCATTCAAAGTACCCGGAACACCTCGCGTGCTCGCTGGAGCAGGTGATCATTAAAGTGATTCGAACGCCTTTCTCGGGAACTGTTTACAGTTGACGGAGAGTGGAGGTGTCCGTAAGCCATAGGGACGGCATGCTATCCGGTAGCTTATTGTGGTCGGGTAACAGGTCATGTCGTTGTATCGTAAGAGCTCATGTGGTGTTTTGTAAGAGACCTGGCTGTCAACCGCGAATACCCGCGCTCTGGTAGTGCTGCTGCTTATTGTCCATGATCGCCCATTAGCTTGTAGAATCACGCTTACTTCGCAATTAGCCCTCAGGTAGAAGGCCATTCCCCAATCCGTAGTGTGGGTGCGCGCCCGGTGACGCTGAACTAGTCCATCGTTTATCCGGGTAACAGGGATAATGAGACGGCATCAGCAACATTATCAAAACTTGAACCATCTATTGAAACCATGCTCCGTCGAAGTACCTAACTACGTAGAGTAGAATTTCAGGTTATATTCTGAAAAATTTCATAGTAAAAAATGCGAAGTAGCGGATTTTATTGAAGCAACCTAACGGTTTATTTTCACTACTAACACGCAATTGAAGAATGAAAACACATACCATCCATCGGGGTCTGTCAGCTGCATCGGCATTCTGTTGGCCAGCGGCTGCAGTTGAAACAGCCGTTGCAGGAGCGGAGCTAGGTCGTTGGGGTCCTTGTGGTTGGTTTGGTCGGACATGCAGTTCTTGCTGTCTTGCTTGCCGAATGACATCAGAGCGGCATGTGGGACACGTCTGTTGACGCTGGAACCACGACCGAAGGCAACTCACGTGGAATATATGCGAACAAGGCAAACGCTTGAGCACTGTGTTCTGATTTGATGGTCCACCTGCGGCAGGCAACTGCATTTCTTCACGGCAGATAATGCAAACTGTATCCGAAGAAGCAGCAAGATCTGCACTACTGGCATCACTGAACACTGTATTCATATACCGAATCGCCCGTCGAGACATCAGGACGTCCTAAGGGAATGCGAACAGACTCGAATAAGAGCGTATAATATGATATTTCAATAAACGGTAGACAAAAAGATGTGCATACAGTTTTAGAACGGGCATACAGGTAATTATCATCATTTTCAGTTCTGAGCCCAAGCCTTAAGTACTATGGCTAGAGCTACCGTTGGATTTGTCAATGGTCAACGAAGTAGCAAAGTAACAAAAAAAGTACAATGTATAACGGAAAAAAGAAAGAAAATACGTGACTACGAAAAGGAAGTCAACACGTTTACCGATATAGACTCGTCATTGACTGTAATACTGTTATGTCAGTGTTCTCAACCAACTGTGTGGATGGTCGCTAACTCCTCAACCAGGTAAACAGTGCTTATTAACTTTACTAAGTGGGATGGTCAAGATTTACGTAGTCCGTGTCCACGACATCGTTTGACCACCAGCAGCCAGTGAACAAGGTATGGTGCGGGAGACGCTCTGTCGGCATACGAGGTGCATGTGCATTTACATTTATATTACCTTGGTTATCGGTCGTGAACTCGCACATTTCTCAAATACATACCGACAGATTGTCGCGCTACTCACACAATCAGACCACTTGATGCTAGCTAACTGGCGGAGACAACGCTGTTTGAATATCGACAGCAAACATGTCACCTACCGGTTTCCGCACTGGAGTAAAACGACCAGGTAGTGTGTTCATATCATCAGCAAACAGAACGATGTCCGAGTGCGCGGATTGTCTCAGTCGACTAAGAATGGCAACCTAGAAAGCGCATTCGACAGCATCAGAACTATTGTCAGCTGGGACATACGCAGGGGACAAATAAATATCATTCTAATTTGTACCAAGAGACTTTCACTGAACTGCTGAATCTGACAGCACATAGGGATCTACGCGACCAGGCTTTGCCCTATCTTAGGGCTCCTGGCAATGCTCACTCCAGTACGGCTGAAATTCGGATTCACCATCACCAGACACTATCAGAAAGAACGGCTAACTCAGAATTACTCAAAAACGAATTCAAGTGAATGGTTATGTCAGGATTGTTTCGGAGACACAGCAAACATCCAGTTTAAGACTCGAGGGTAACCCCTAAAGGAGCTTGTTGAAGTATTTATCGAACTGTCGATGTTTATCTAGTGTCTTGGCTTCAAGACACGGAAATCACCAGCGGAGGAGGAAAGTGACAATAAGCAAAATGACCTGTCAGGACAATGAAAACCTTTGATACTTCCAACTTGTTTATGCTACGGAAGAGGGTTAACTTGAAAGACCTGACCCTGTGTCTCTGACTCGGTAGTGTGTGCCACGAGCCAACTGGAGACGGTTTTCATGAGGAACTCTACCTCGAGCCATTCACTCAAGAGTTTGATTCGCTGGACAGTGAAAGGTTGCCTAGCCCAAGAGCGCAATGAATAAGGCATCGATGTCTGATTCTTGTCACTGCTGCGCCCAGAGAATGTATTCTAAATTACAACAGGCCGTTGAGCGATATCAAAAGTTTTTTTCACCTTATTGGGCAGTAAGCCGGCGGTCACGGTCATCCGTTGGGCGATCGAAGTACCGTTTGTTTGAGGATACCGTTCTAATCCCTTTCTTCCTTAATCCGAAGACAGCCATGTCACAATTATGACAGTTGTTCTACGGTGTGTTCATGGAATCGCACTTCACTGCCTAAACACTCCTACGCGGTCGGTGGTGCGATATGCCACTCTGTGAATGCGACTGCTTTTCGTTCGACTGTTCCCCTTATGCTCATCTGAAATGGTTGTATCTGGGTAGACTGAAGTCCCAGTCACCGCGTCCCTTCGGATCGATCAGTGCACAAGGCTGACCACTACGTCAAGGAAACGGGAAGTCACACACAGTACAAGGACACACAAGTAGTACACGAAGATGGTAACATCAAATATGGTTTATTCAGTCTGGACCAAGATCAACCTGCAGTTGAGGGGGTTTCGCACCCAGTTACATTTCCAGTATTGACGAACGCTTGCTTTGTTTAACTGACGTAGACCTACAATGCTATGCAATAACCCGGTACCACTTTAGAAATCATAATCACCGACAACAATAACGCCAATCTGTGAACCACGTCCTTGCATGTTGTCATCAACTTTCACGGCGCACACAGGCTGAAGATGGTCAGGTTGAACAAATCTAGATATGAACATCCGAAACTGTTCGAGATCAAACATCGCTGTCGAGCTACGGAATTAGTCGTTGCGTTAAACCTTAGGCACACGAACAGCAAATTACAAATACAACGCGATTAAGCGAAGTCCAACGTCTCAGATGTTTGACGTTAATGAAGGCTGTACAGGTAAGTGGATACTTTGTTGATAACTGGGCAACTTCACAAAATTGCCCAGGTTAATACGGTCCCAAAAGAAATAACCGCTGGAACTCAATAAACCAGATGACACTCATTTTCTAGAACCACATGGTTTGGCAGATCATAATCCTAAAACCACATGTAAAAAGGGTAACAAAACAACGAATGCAATTTTAAAACTCTACTGGTACTGGAAGTCGAAATTCTCTAACGTCTGCACCACAGGGCTTGCTGCCATACGGCAAGTCACACAAAAGCTGAAGACTGTCAGGCAGTCTGAACACAAACCAAAACAGCCGAAGCGACCGGTGATCCGACCAGTAACCGCGTAACTGGCAGTCGAGGTCGTTACCACTGAGTTTAAGCATAGTATAGTGCTTACGCAATCACACTCATGAGCACACTTGTGCACAACAGTACGACACATTCACCACAAGAACAGGAGCACAAACCGTACAACAGTACAGTCCGGTGGCAATAATCATATGCGAACACGCACGCGTGATCGGAAAGCATGCGCTCTGAAGGGTGCAGCTTATCAAGTGGTCGGAACAAAGCAAGGCAAAGCGATCTGCTATCTCAACAGCGGAAGACGCTATGAAACCTGTTAGCAGATATAACGACCCACTCACAAATGTACCTAGCAGTCGACCATGAGTTACGCGTTGCAGTCAAAATGTACAACTCAGACGAGCGAGACACAAAGCGCGTCACATGAGGTAGCCCTGGAGACAACATTAAATCAAAATATGGGATCAATTAATCCCATAGATAAAATGCAATTAAAACTTACAACACCCGAATACGTGACATGAAGAGACCTCATATACAGAACCACTGAAAATGTTTAAAAAAACGCTCAGTTATTGTAAAGTTTCGCTTATTTGGCATCAAGCAACCGCAAGCAAAACATGAAACGTTGTAAAACGTCATATGATGTCAGACCACATTTAAAAACACGACAATCGATGAATGCGTTGTTACGAAGTAAAAAAAGCGACACACATGACGGAGTGCGTGTAACCCTGTGCAACGCACTTTTCAGTGTGCCACTGCCAACATGACAACAAGATTATGCCCATTTTGCATACTTCTGTGAGCGTGCATCTGCCTAAGAGTGATAACCCACCCCGGTCGGCAGACGGTGTGAGTGCCACTAGCGACCATGCTTGTCAGTTGGATGATGCTACAATGGAACAACCACTGGATCGCTTACGACGGCGGGTAAAAAAATACACTAACGAATAACACTTGCACACCAGGTCACCACTTTCAAATCAACACCTGTAGTTGCCCTGGTTACACAGTGGTTGTGACGCACTGGTTCATGCATAATCGAGATTTCTGTAACGATGAACTTGATAAGACCACCATCCAATGAAATGACCACAACAGACGCATGTCTTTGGATAGACCAGTCCTAGTTGCGGTAGGTTTGCTACTTCATGCGGTCATTTTGTGTTAACTAGCATATATATATATATATATATAGTTTGGATAACATAATTGAAAGTAACCTTTACACGCAGAGGGAAAAAAATTCGCGCCTGGCCTTTCTCGATGTATCGACTATAAGACCTGATGGCAAGCTTGAAACTACTGTCTATCGTAAACCGACAACTGGTGTTATTCTTAGGTTCGATAGCAATCACCCAGCCTGTCAACTTAAAAGCTACGTGTGAACATTATTTCGACGTGCAGACAAGCACTGTAGCTCAAGTGAACTCAGAAGACTAGAATAAAAGCACCTGTTCAAACTGTTCATTTCTAATGGGTACCCCAGTAACTTCACAAAAGCATCTGTCAGAGATTTCACAAGAACTGAACGTACAGAACCCAAAACGCGAATGACTGCCCTATATTCACGGCACTTCTGAAGCAGCACAAAGGAGGCTCCATCAATTAGGCATCCAAATATCACACACGCCGAACTCAACACTCCGTTCAGTTTTAGTGAACGTTAAGGTTCGGGTAAAATCACACGAACAGTCTGGCGTGGTCTACGCGATTTCATGTTTGGGGTGTGATCAACAATATATGGGAGAGACAGGCAAACAGTCGCGCACACGCGTGCACGAACACAAATCAGCGACGCGATGAGCCGACCTTAGATCACAACTGTGGCAGCACTGCACGGACACACGCCACGAGGTCAACATAGATCATGCGAAAGTGGTCGCACAGGTAAATATGAAGGAGGAACGGATTGTACTGGAGGATTTCTATTGGCGAAATTCGTTTAGTCGACACGTAGATATGATATAGACAGTCACTACGTCACCATCATTGACAATGAAACGGAAAACGAGCGAAGACAAACCCACAGGCGAACACGATGAGCGGCAAAACAATCGCCTTCCAACAAATTTATTCGTTTGATAACGGATCCTGTTGTGAATTTGAAACGTCACAATAAATCGCTCACTACTCAGTGTGCCTCCTCTTTAAATACTATATATATATATATATATATATATATATATATATATATATATATGTCGACGATGGCCAAATACGGGAAGCGTACAACACAAGAATGTAACATGTCTTATGTAGTAACATAATTTTTAAAAATTAAGTTTGCCGCAAACTTTGTCCGCTTGTTTGCAAACATGTATGTCACGTGAACCGATGTCATGGTACCATTCATTGCTATTCCTACAACGGCCATGAATATGACCACAAGCTCCTGTGGCTCAAACCACCGATTACCGCAACAGCGATGTGGAATAATCTAGAAGAGAAATTTACTGAAGACAAAAATTGACAGAGCAAGAATAAGGAGGATTGGGAATGGCATGGACGCATGCATACCATTAACTGCAGCACACTGTCACCTCGGATTATTTCTGTCCACCGAGAACTACAACCTGGCAGGCGAGACCTTCCAACGTAAGTCAGGGTTTTCAAATGTCGTTGCCTGATCAGCACGCGATTTTCCAAAACTGATCGCGGTCTCAGTTAACAATGCCGCACACGATAAACGACCAGGCGGAAAGCGGAGTTCTGATGGGACTGCAAAAGGCGCTTGGCCTGCAAAGTTGTTTATTACAGGAACGCCCGAACAAGTTACGTTAAAACATAGGACCACGAACACGCACCCTCATTTGCACGGCTGACGTGCACTTGTGCACACTGAGTAGCAGTACGTTGTCATTCGCCCTGATGGCACTTCCTCCGTAGTGAGTACACACTATTCCGATAGTTGATTTTGGTCCGTCATCTTCATGGCGTTAGGGCTTGCTCTATGGTTCCCAAATGTATGCAGCCTCGATTGTGCGTAGTATAGTACTCACGAACGAGGCTGCCTGCTATACACCGGTACGTGATTCAATCATCGCAGACTGTGCAACCTGTTTACTTGACTAATTGTGTGTATCCCAAATGTTCATAAAGTAGCGCCAACAAACGCCAATGTTGTTTGTACGACCAGCCCATTTGATACACACTAGGTGGCGGAGACAATGATGGCCAAACACCATAAGTTCGTTGACACCTGCGTCATGAACAGGCCACGTTTTCGAGCCGCAGTGCGAAACAAAACGCATACAAGCATTATAAGCCCTTTCTTGCAACAACAACAACAACAACAACAACAATAACAACAACCAGAAGCCTGTTCGACACCGCAGATGGTGCAGGTTGGTAAAGGCAACATACGCCCCGATATTCTCGTTGACGATTCACCGGCTATATTACAGGGTGACGACATAGTGTTGTCCAAGAATGTGAAGTTGTCTACGGTCTCAACCGGAAGACCTATCATAAAGCTCTGAGAAAGCCGTTACCATCGTGAAGGCTAAAAGACAACAGACCAGAAAACGAGATTGGTGTGTTTCTACCGTACCAAACACTGTCAACATTTTATGCACGCATGCATACAGCGAGGACGAAAGCACACTCACCCGTATTGCCTTCTTAAGGGAGCGAACGCTGAGGTAAATCGGTCGGGCGACAAACAGTGGGAACGGATGCCGCACACATATCAGGACGGTGAAATCCACGTAGATGAGAAGGCGAAAGAATCCCACCACGATGTCTAGGTATAACAAATACATGGGCTTCTTGTCCCAAGGATGGTCCCGCATGGAATCAATCGAGTGGATGATGTAACGTACCGTGATTGAGAACAGGCTTACCAAAAGGTTGACGTACTGATGAACCAACAAAAATTGAAGCATGGAATCTAATAAAAACGAACTAAAAAAATCGCATTATTAAAGCAGTGTGAAGTTTAAAAATTAACGTTAACATCGTAAAGTTATACACTGTGCTTCCAGGCTATAGACGGCAGTGGCACGAGAAGTCATCATCTTTCAACGGGAACTATACATGTCCCAGAAGGACAGAGGCACTTGGAACAGCGAGAACAGACAAAAACAGTGAGGCCAGTTAAATGCACGTAACGCTGGCAAGCACACTACACATCCTCTTAAACTGCCACAACATCGGGTATGCGCTACCGAGACACTACTGGGTTGTACATAATCACGTTGCCCAAGTTGGGAGAATCATGCGAGGCAACCTAAGCCCAGGCCTACGACCACATGATTGACGACAACGGTGAGGCGTAGGAAAAGATGTATGCAAGACTAAACAAATCATTATCATTTGAAAAGGTCCGGAAAGATAAAGCTGCGTCGTCTTAACCAAATAACTGGTGAATTCAAAAACGACACAGGAAGAGAATGTAGACTGGTGCAGCTCGAACTGTGGAGCCCCACTAGGCAGAGGGAGAACTGCGTCAACAGTCGCCCACGTCAATATAGATAAAGATCTGACGAACCACCGAATCTTAACCGTTCAAGTGTGTAAGTATGCGAGCCTTGACAGTATCCAAGTTCACATACAATCACGTTATTTTAACACTGTTCATTTTGTATTGCATCTACCGTCTTCCAGAATGATCTGGGAACCTAATCACTGCAACTGGTTAGTTGAATAAAGAATACGTCACCGCCTCCTCCACATCGATTGTACATACTGACTTAGCTGTTAGACCCTACCCACTCAATTACACTCGCATTTTAGATCAACCGTCTGTGAATTAATTGAAATTCGCAAAATGGAGGCAGAAGTCATCAGGAAGTAATTTTGCACACGCGGCGTTGCCTCCACTATTCATCAGGGATTTATCTGCAATGTCTTGACATCTTATGGTTAATTATCAAACTCGACATCACAGCTCCATTAAAAGCTGAATCATAATCCCATCTATTACTTTCTCCTAAACTAAGGTATGCCGTTTTTCTCATAATTGTATGATAGATGGACACCAGCGCAGACGGCTGACGTGCTGTGGTCGTTGAGGGTAGTGATCACTAACTCCCAATAATTCACATTGAAACCGTAGATAACTTGGGTTTCCACGAGCCACCCCTCACTGCCCAGTCCCCTGTGTAGCACAAGCACGTTTAATGGTCATAGTTTGGCGCATATATAGCTACAGGTGCTGAGGCCGAAAGTGTCAAAAATCGACGGCTGTTGATCTAGAAACTAAGGCACAGGATGGTAGCTGGTGTAGCAAAGTAGCGGCAGGCATGCTCCCTTCAGTTAACAGTTGTACATCTACACTTCTAATAACTCCACGGTCTAGGTCATAGGTTAAACAGGAGTGATTATAGCTATCGGCGACGCGATTGAGGCTGATTTGATAGACCCTATCTTATAGTGTTTCCGTATACACCTAATGATTACGTGACAGTTTTAAAGATGTTCACTGGAGTGCATTTCTAGGATTCTCACACTAAACTAGGTTGATCGACTGAACGATGCTGAGTCGTGCTTGGGCAACACGTTTGCAGACGTTAAAACGCCGAGATAATGGCAAACGAAAAACGCAACTCTGCATCGAGCATCTACTAGCTTGGGAATTTCCTGATCTAGTGTAGCGATCGTAAATGCACCACCTGCTGTCCACTTTCCATTAAGCAGCAGTGGTATCAGACGGCTGCTGACAATAGGGTGCGTTTCCGTAGCTACCTGTGGTTTTGAAGAAAAACGGGTTCGGAACATAGCACAAACAACTCAAACGTACGCGATAGTGGCATTGACCCGGATTTCAAATAGATTCCGGCTGACACTGGCACAAAACACCAATCAAGGTCTATGGGAAACCAGATTACATGGAAACCTTGGAGGATACTACACAATACAAGTAACTATGCACTACACACCAACGACAGCCAGTTCCACAGAAGCACCTGCACGAAATCTTCACATGCTTTCATTTGCTGAACACATTCTAGTGAGCTCGATGTGTGCTGTGTGTCGGAGACGCGAGTCTACGATTCTAGCACAGTTATCCATTTGAGCTCACCTCTAGATAACTGTCGATTCGAGCGCTTCTGTCTCAGGGTTTCTGGTGACGCTGAGGCTGAATCTCGCGGTCAAGCTGGGGTGGGAATGGCACTGAGTTCCAGAGTGGAGCAATGCTTGCTCGATTGGATCCCAGTGAATAGTCGCTTGTGTGCTGTC
>LUCH01005316.1:5959-42690 GCA_013368495.1 Paragonimus heterotremus | reverse complement strand
CGACGCCAATTGTGGTAATTAGGAATACGTAATAGTAATAAGAAATGTACTTAGCTCAAACCCAGAGCTAGCTTCTACGCAGTAGTAATAACACAGCACGTCAGTCAACGGAATTGTAATGTATTCATTATCTGTACAACGTAATTACTCATGCAGTAAAACAACAATAACATCTAGTGTTCCGTTATGATTTACAATCATCACAGATTTTAACTAAAAAAATTTCAAAACGGCGGGCGAAACAATGGAATTTTACACGTCGCTCAAAAAATGTACAAATTAATTCTGCCTCTCAAATGTAAATCAACTAATTGTTGAGCTAAACGAGTAAGCAATTTCCGAAGTAGGTGGGCTGTACGAAGTGCCCACAATATGGCCGAAAGTAGATAGGAAATAAGACAAATCCAACAACTAAATTCAAGCGGTGGTCAGGTGGTCACAAAATCTAACTCCGGAAGCGACCACAGTACGGAAACATATTTACGAACGATATGAACTTTAAAGACAGATGATAAAAGGTCGGAATACTTAGTCCTAAACAAAGAACCAGAAGTTTTAGGAGGTGCATCTTCTAACGAAGCAGCCAGGACGCATCACGCCGTATAGATGAGCCCGCCCAATTCGAATGATATGGTGGTGGTGGTCGTGGTGACGTGGGTCCATCCAGACAATCAGATTGCAGCCGTGCGGTCTGACGCTTGTGCGCTATCTGGTCTGTGTTTTTTCGCGTTGCTATCTGATGCTCCCTGTAACGTGATTTGCTCTGACACCCCGACTGCTGTATATTGCCGTTTCGGACGATTTGCCCTGTGTCTGACTGACATGTATGGTAGTCGTCTCGTGCTATAAATTTGGAATCTCTGTGGTTTAATTTTGACTCGTTCTTCCAATAGACAGTGTTGCCGCATCCCTTCTCTTTCTCGGTTTTGTATCCAGCGGCTGAGTGATTAACTAAGGCGACGATCCAGTAAGAAGCGTTCTGTACAAACAAGTTTAGCACTATCGAGCAATTCGCCAGCACATTAAACATATGGAAAAAATCATGGGAAAGGGTTGAAACATTTCAGTAATGATTTTTAATGTTTCACACTAACTTGTGTACTATTCCATCATTGTTATTTTCAGTTTAATGTATGTGTTGGATCGTATGATCATACATCATCGGTGACCTGGTTCCCTCAGTTTTATTTTACAATTCGCACATTATTTCATGTGTTGGCGCTCCACACTCGTGTAATAAAGTAATTTTTATTTGGGCAAATTTCGTCTCCGCAAACGGTATCCACGGTCGTACTGAATAAATGTGACGATACATATCTACGGTAGTTTTACAGAGACATACTCATTAATCCAGCTTTGTTCTTACTGTCCTGTCAGTTGGCCCCTCCTGAATTTTGTACAGGCTCTCTCCAAAGAGGCTCATGTGCAGTTCTGTCAAGGTAAAGTCGTGATAAAACACTTCGAAAATGTACTTTAAGACGACTGCACAAGACTGTGGCGTGATTCACTCTTAGTTTATTTTGTAAACACCTCCAATGTTGTGATCAGCCACTAGATTTGCATTTTCATTTGCATGTATTCAGTGAATACCTCTAAAATATGTCCGTAAGCAAAGCAATTTGCAAGTTTTGTTTCGGCTGAAGGGTTGTAAAATGTAATTTATATTAGAAGTCGAATGCGTCTCGTCACATTACTGGGCGTGGCCAAAATGGAGCCCAGTTAAATTCTTTTCTCCTTCAAATTGTTATTACGTAATTCAACATGAATTCAGTTTTTGATAAAGCAAAACCACCACGTTCGTTAATGATCTGACTTGACCGTAAGTGAACCCATATTCTTCACGGGGGGAAGATTGAAGTATTGACTTGGTGATTAGCTATGCTAATTAGCTGTGAAGATAAATTCTGCAGTATCTTACAGCATTTTAGTGCGTATGTGCACTAAATTAAAGCCTTCTCAGGTGTACGCAGCAATACCAGACGTGAAATGAGAATACCGATAATTATGGAGACCGAAAATATATTATGCGATAATTGCCATTGGTCTCGATCAGCGCTAAACGACACCGATACGCGGAAATAGCTAAGGAGACTGAGGATACGGCCCTCGAGCGTGCGAGCAAGCCGGAAAAGTGTATCTATGGCGTCCTTGACGTGCATAGGCCGACAGGCATGCAAACAAACAAACGTGATCGCGTGCATCAAGCAGACGGCTGACGAAGATCCTTAAGGTCCTATGTATAATATGAGCTAAGATTTTGGTAAAGATTTTACACATCGTACAGCAGGCAGACCGGGGGTATCTCCACGTCACTACAGCATGTATTATTTCATAAGTGTGATCAAAGTTGAGCAACGATCTACGACTGACGCTGCGTATTATAAAAATAACTCACAATTCAAGAACGTACGTTAAGATTTTTGACTGTGTGAGGGAATTTCCAATAGTTTTTCAACTGCGGTGCTGTTGAATATCGCACATAATTACCAAACCGACTGAGTGAATATCCTTTTGCCGGCAGAGTATATAAAGGCAGCTGTTATTGTGTGCCAGTAACACACACATTTGGTCTCCCAACTGCGAAGTCTGAGGTGAACATTAGATGCTGTACAGTTCAAGACGGATCCGTTACTGCTATATTAATCATATTCGCAGGAAAATCCGTCTGGAGTTATGGCGTCCAACACCAGCATCAACACAAAAAAGGACTAAATCGTAGTAAACCTTACTCAGTTAAACCCGGCGGAAGTAAAACATGCATCAGAGTTAGTTTAAAAAATTCCGGACACCGGAAGCTGATGAAGTTGACCGATGATGACTTTAGCAGGTACTGTGTAAAATAAAGCATACAACAGTACTTGTATGCTACCTTCCCACGAGCTGTATCTGTCAAACGTTGAACCATTCACAGTACTCCGAACTTCCACTTGTACCAACTCCTTCCTGCTGCGACGTTAATATGCATCAGCAAAAAGTAGTAAATTTCAACATGCTCTACTCTTCCTCGACAAGTATACAAGTTCAACACGTTGTATACACCATGACAAATAACAGATGTCTTATGAATGTCAAGTAAACGTGCTTATAATCAATTCAACCCAAGGTATTTGATGGAACACTAGTTTTTAGCCTGGCCGCACCACCTACTGGTGAGCATACCCATGGACCGTGATTTATGAGCTCCTGAATGTATGCTTAGCCAGGACATAATAGATAAACCACAACTTCAGATTGCTAATCAATGTAACCCAACAATTCTAATCATGTGCAATTTCATTCAGTGACAAAATGATACGCAGGGCTTTCCAGCCAAGTTTCTTGCTGTTTCCCTAAACCAAGATGACAAACAAATAGCTGATCCAACTACGGACGAGTAAATGAGCATCACCACATGTTGGTGAGTAATTACGACGACGACACTGTTGTGAAGAAGATTGAACGCCGTCAACTATGTAAATGTCTAAGATGCTGAATTGATTTGTGACCGCTTTTCGCAGTTTCTCGCAGAACGCTATCATCTTTAAATGTCGCGTTTTGTTTCTGTGTCAGGTACTAACCGGATTTCTCATCTTCCTAGTTTGGATGTCAACAGCAAATAAACAATTCTACTATAGACATACACTGCAAACCAATATGGTAAGACGGATTATGGTTTAATATGTTATGACCATAACTGTAGCTAATCGAAAAAAAGTACAAACCAAACTGTTTTATGGTTCATCAATTGAAGATTTTTCTGTCGTTTTGGGTTTTCGAATTCCGTTCTAGTATTCTGATAACTAATTGTTGAAGTTGACATGTGACCTAATTCAACCAATTTCCCAATGAAAATCATCACGTATCAACTATTCCGATAGTCTTCACTATTAATGTAAACTCATCTTCAACTGTGGCAGTTTTGGAATGTTCGATTGAAGTGTAACATTTAGGGGCAGGGGGCTGAATGAACACATACATGTGAAGTTAGACGTGTCGCTTAAGCACAAAGTGCTAACCGGGTTGAAAAACGAGAGTGACAGTGTAGTTTTCTAAATATATTATTATTAATATACGTGTTTCCAGAGCAAATGAATCAAAAACCAGCATGTAAGAAGGCCACGAGACGAATATCTCCACAGCAGTTGAAAAAGTTAAAGTTTTCTCAGTTCAACTGCTTCGGAGATCATGGGAGACAAATATATATATTAGTCACAGTGGACAGGTAAATAATGTGCGCGGAACTCATTGGAGTTGAACAGTTTCGAAAAGCGATCGAATTTACAAAGAAGACAAAGTACCACACTTCCCAGTCGGGTGACAGCGCTGAGATCGACATCAATATCGATCAACCGAGTACCACTGTATATTACTTATCGGGAAGGCAGAGATATACTAAAATTGTACCGAGTACTTCGAAAGTTCGATACTAATCTACCGGGTTAAAAAAAGCTCATTATTTACAAATAAAAAATCTTGGTTATTGCTAGAATCCATTTTGTCTCATAAAGTGTTGGTGTACTTAGACAAACTACTCCAAATGTCCTTTGTGGTCATGTGGACACGCATAATCACGCATAACACTCATCCTTGTTATGTAACTGTCTGTATCTCGGGTTACGTACTGAGACAGTGCAACGAACGGGAAGACACACGTTGTTCAATCATGAAAATCAGTTAGCAGACAATCGTGTTGGCGACAGCATGGAGCCGCAGCGACTTCACTGTGCTTATAAGGCAACCGATACTCAGTCCTCGATATGGGCTAAAACTGTGTGAAACACCATAGCAGACTAGGATGCTGGTACTCATGTTTGGCTTACGTCTCTACATCCGTGTGGTCAGTAGATTATCGCATTTTACCTTAAGCTGACACATTTTGACATTAATCCATTAGTGTTGGAGCAGATTCACTTTAGCCATTATCGTTCAGACTACAATAAACCAAGATTGTCTAGTGACCAGTCAGAAACATTAAATGCAGTAGACCAAACATGATCTCGTGTATCATATCTGCGCAGCACGTTTTCACTAGACCAGGGCATCCGATCAAAAACAAGGGTTGTGTTCAGTATCGGTAACAGAGAAAATACGCAATGTTGCTCATAATCATAGCCTCAAGTTATTTATTATCAATTATGCCCAACTGGGCTTTTTTCCTTCTGGCTGGCTTTGCTCCGCCTGAACCAATGTTAGATGAATGAACAAGCCGCGTTCAGATGTCTACTATTCCAATCTAATCTCAATTCTAAATAAAATTCTGGACTCTCTTCTTGAGTTTCATTGACCGATAACTGACAGGACCCTGAGGCCGTTCGTTATTACACGTTAAGTATAATTCTTTGGCTGTACTGTGGGAATGTGAACAGATGCTCACCGGGAGGTGTTCAAATAAATGTTAGTTAACGGGAATATTAGACGACTTGTACGACCCAATTTTTGTAATACTTTTAAATAGGATATATTGTTGACGATATTTCAGAAGAGTGTCTAAATACAAAACAAGATGTATGCCCAACATACATTTGGCTACTCCAGTTCTTCATTCCACCTCAGAATCATCAGCATCAACAGAAAATGTGATAAAGTATACAGAAGGAAAAAGTCAAATCAAAAACTTATGAGCAAACCCACTGAGAAGTTGCATTCTTCAGTGTGAAATAATGTTCTGAGCGCGCCGTCACAATAAGCCAACTAGTTAAATTTATTTCTGACAGTTGAGAACGTGCGTATAAATACTGACTACGACTACTTCCTCTGTGAATATGCATCACCTACAGGCATCACTGCAGAACTTAGAGAAAAACTACCTTCTGGATGAGTGGCTGCCGCTTTTCAGTTATCGTATTCTCCAGGTGACCCTGGTTCATCGACAAACTGTTGGCCTGGAAAGCAGCCTGGTGTGTTCATTCTCAACTAAATGCGAATTTCCATACAGGAACTGAATGCAGTTGTTCCCATGAGTTTTACCATAGTGACAAAAATCTCTTCAACAAGTTTATACCTCTCTATATAGCTTAGAAACGGTCTAGTGAATTCAGAAATACTGCACAGGTGGTAACTCAGTTTGCTAAAGTAATTATTGGAACTAAGTGCTCACCGCATACAGCGTAATTGTTAACATATTATATTCCAAAATTGTGAATTCCTGTGTCTTCTACTCTCATGTGCGTTCGTGCTTCGGGAAATCCAATAGGTTAGCTGGTGACTTCATTTATCCGAAGTCTGCCCACTTCATTGCGCGAAGTTTAGTGAAAAACAGACAATTATTTCTGATGTAAATATAGGTGAAAAGATGGCATTACTTTTATGCAGTGAACAAAGGTTTAAGATTACTGATGATAAATAGGGGATTTTGGTTTGTAATATGGATTGAATATCACCCAAAATGGAACGCAAATTTCGCATTCTCATAGAATTTTCAGTCGGCCCTCTTCGAAAAGAAGCACTAGATTCGAGTTTTGCTTTTGTCGGGGCTCGACATTGATTGGAATCGACAGGACAGTTACTGTGTCTCCTCTCGAGACCATCTGACAACTTGAACATTGCTTACAAGCGGATTTCGCCTAACGTTCGCAGATGATTTAGTCGTACTTAATGGGAGGTCAGTGGCGCAGTGGTCAACACGGTTGTCTCATGAAAGCATGGCCCAAGTTCTAATCCCGGCCGTGGCAAGCATATGCACTACTGATGAGCTCTAATGAGAGCAAAACTCAAGTCAGGTGCATTTTTTAAAAGAGGCCGATTGGAAAATCTATGGGAGTACAACAGTTATGATTAATTGCGGGTGATGTTCACTTCATACCAAAGTTTTAAGAGTCTGAAAAATGTGATCTGTTCGTTCATTAGAGGTTCACATTTTAAACCTATGTTTGTGCGTGGAACGCGATGATAGTAATCAAACGGGTAGTCTAGATGACCACAGAAGGCTTAGATATAAAGCTGATGAATGGGCACCAATTGGACTAACAGTAGTCCCAAATGAACAATATTAGTAGCATTTTTGAAATCGTGGGGTTTGGATCGGTTTGGGTCGTGATATGGGATACGCATCTTCAGTTACACTATTTTCGAAGTGTTTGGATGTGGAAACTTTTGAGCAAGCAGTTAGCCCGATTACTTAAGCAGAACAGAAAAATTAAAGAATCACGCCTTGAAAAACTGTATAAGTAATTTGCAGTGTTTGCTCAAACGACTACGGTTTACCATAAAATAATTTAAACTAGTAGTCTGAGCAAATTCCCAGTTCCACTGTTACGATAGAAGCTGGTCAAGCCTTCCAGCATTACTCGCTTGATAACTTTGTTTGTGACTACAGTTGGGACGAGTACTCAACATTTCCAAAATTGAAAACACATCCACATTTCTATCTATTTTTATCTTCAAGACATTGATCAACCGACGACAACAGAAACCGAACGTCCATTATTTTTTTGTTGTTGTATGTCAGTTAAAACGAGGTATTAGTGCGTAAAATATAACGATGCTATGCCTTGCTTTGATCATCGAACCAGCGGTGAGTGATCTTATATTGTCTTATAGTCATCAGTCTGCAATTTGAAACTCATGTGATTAATCAATCCAGTTTGAAGAGAGACGGCGAAATTGATACAAATTCACTGTAAACGTGGCTACTATCACTTTCTAGTAAACTGTAGATTAACACCTGTGTGATTCAGCCTATAAATCATAACGAATTGAATGTACTTCGGTAGAATGATTCCAATTTCATGGTGATTAGAACTTCAAAACCAACTTTCAATGTTAAACTACAATTCACATTGACATTGCAATAATCGTTAACATGCGTACAATTTGTGAAAGTTCAACCGTTATTTTTCAGCAACCGAAAGTACCTGGGAATTTTTGTTTTCCTCGTGAATGCCTGTTGATAGACTGATATGATTGTAAGTGGGATATTGAATATCGGATTCCTGTTTTCCCTGTTTAAGTTCTAGGCTCCTTTCATAACAAAACACAATGAATGGAGGACGAACACTAGGTGTGGCACGACCAGAACAGTCAAATGGAATCGTTTGTCATAATGTTTTATGAAAAGTTTTCTGTTATTTTCTCGTCAAAATATTATTTTTCTCAAGTACAGTTAAACTGACAACTCTGGGTGTAACTGCGTTGAAACAACAATAATTGTTTGGCTGACTGTTCTATGTAGGCTCACTTACAGGTGTGTTCAGGTGCCACTGATGCTATTGGTTCACGGTGTTATATAAATGGAAACAACCGAACAGGATGAGGGCTAGTCAAACAAACTTGGTTCAATGCATACTATGTTGTCAATATTTATGATAATTCTGCTTTCTGTGAAGATCCAATTAGCAGGTCAGTTTTTCTGATTTCGAACTGCTCTCCGTTCACTGTGAATACACAGTGTTGATGACGCCTTGTAGATTTCTAAGAGTACCAAGTAGTTGATCGCACATTTTTTCTATTTGGGTTAAAATTCATAAGTTCCTCTTTCAAACTACCGACTGATTTCTGTTCATTATTGCACCATCACAGCGGGTGCACTGATTAAATACCAGTTGATTCACTTTGCAAACTACTGTCAATCCGAATCCACTGAGATTTTGACAACTGACTTCGAGTTTTTACTACCAGTTAGCAATATATGACAGTTTTAGTCTGAATTATCAAGAAAATATACACTACCACAACGTTGTTCTCCTTTCCGCTTACTATGCGTTGTCTTTCTCCTTCTGTCATTCACATTTAGTAAGCCTGGATTGTTATCACTGTGATGGATGCGAGAAGAACAGTGTGGACGGTACCACGGTGATATCCAGTGGTTGTGATAGCTACGTTGTAAGTGGGCAGTTTTTCAAAAACACTAACAACAATATAGTGATTATGTTACAGGTTTTAAAAATGGCCTAATTTGATTATGATAATTATAAGGAGTAATAGTAGGTGCTCTCTGCAAAACGGTCTTAAATTAACGTTCAGTAGAACCAAAGTTTACAACCTGTATGGGTAAATTAGAAGTTGATTGTGAATTCAGACTCTGAGAATGAGTTGTTATTAATCGATCAATTAGCTGATAATTGGAATAGTTGTGTGTTTAGTCGGGTTACTCTGTTCATAATTTAACACAAATTTTATTACAACAGATACTAGCTACAGGAACACTAGTGTTTCCCATTTTGATGAATACGACACGTTTATTTGTTTGTAAGGTGTAGGCGCCTTGATGTTGTATGATTGAATACAGATGTAGCTATTTTTGGTAATTAGTTCCCTTCTCCCTCTCCTTCCTTCCTTCTTCTTTCTTACTACGAAGGGGTTTTTTCCCTCGAGGTTGTGTGGCAGTTAATCGCCAGTGTGAACCATTGATGTATTACTGTCTACGATGATGATGATGATGAATACGTAAAGCTTTCAGTCAGTATGACCGATTGCCTGAACTTCTGATAATGTTATGTAGTTGATATGCAAGCAATCGTATCTAAACAACTAGTTTGGTAACTTCACATACAAGTTATCCAAAAACCGCATGAAATATGATGCTAGAATCAAGCAACGCTCAGCTGCTGTTGTCTGATCTGCTCATTATTTATCACAAAGATATGCACAGAATGACAATAGCTGCAAATTCACAAAACCTGGCTACATTTACACAAGTATGACGAGTTCAAAGTTCCACACAGTCTGAACACGGACTAACAGAGGCAGTTGTACTAAAGCTGTTGAACAGAAGTCACTCCGAAATGTTCCATTTACACATAGTTTCTAACCAAAAGATGTCGAAGAAATGTGAAATGTAGCTGGTATCCCATCCGAGAAAGGTATGCCAGAGTCTGTTTTCACGGTATGGAACAATATAGGCAATAAGACTGCTCCTCAAAATGAAACGATACTTTTGAAGAAAATAGCAATCGCATGTATATGATGCAAGTATCGTCGGTAAGGTTATGTTGAACAGACCGCAAGAGAACCAGAGAAACTGGAACAGGCGAAGATAGACGCAAAATTGCTACTCCCACCAAAACTAACCATTAATAACAGGTTGCGAACAGAAGGTCGCAATCTCTGGTTATGTCTTTATCACAGGAAGTATAACTGTTGTAGAAAAGATAGGGGAACTCAGACAAGCGCCTGAAAGAACACAAGAACGTTTGATCACCGAGACGATAGACACCGCGAAAGAAAAATACTCTGTAAGAAGAATCGGAGGCACTCATTTTGCCAACACGCCTAAGTCGATCTTACATAGTGTAATCTGAAGTGAACTGATGACTAGATGAGTTTTTTTCCTGTGGTCAGTGGACCTTTATTGAGTTTCCATATTTGACTTCCACTAACCTCGAAGTAATTTAACGCTTCGACGGATCTACTTAATCGGTGGTATTACTTCAACTTCTCTTTAGATCTTCGCATGCTTTCCAGCTAACGTCATCTACGTCTCGAACGTAATATCGACCAATATTGATTGTGGACTTTAGTTACTCATATTGCACTTCTCAACAAATTTGTAGCTAGATCATTTGTTTAAAAGAAGCCTCCGGGCCATAGGTGTAACAAACAGGCTTATCAGTAGCACACCAGTTCGCTCTGAAATTAAGAGATCAAATGAAAATAACAGAACGGGGTCTCGTAGTTTAAATTAATTCGTGGTGTATGCAGTTTGTATTGTGTTATAAATCGTTAATTAATAACCGTGCCTCACAGAACTTCAAACATCGATAAGAACCGATTTGCGCTGCACTGTTTAAAATGAGCAAGCAATAAGAATTCAGCAACGGAGGTTATGAAACGAATACAAAATCCAACTGTGATGGGGGTAATAAATTTAGAAACTAATGCGAAGAATAGCAGATAAAAAAAGACAAAAACCCCTAGATTTGCTAGTACACCTGAATACGGTTCAGTAGTCAGACGTGAGCCGTTGGCTTCCATCCAGTTGATGACTGTTTTTTGGATGAAGTAAGACATTTCGTTGCATGAAGATTTCAAATTGTTTTAGTAGTATTGTACACGAAAATCCGGGCAACGTTTATATCTGTCTGATCCATCAGATAAATAATTCGGCAGATTTGACTAGCCCACAGGGACTCAACTGCTCAACTGGTACAGCACTAGACTCTTACTGTTGGTGGTTCGAATCTATCCGAAGTCCAGGTTTTTCGTAATTGGGTCTGTTGTAAACTACTCATCTATGCCAAATTAACCAACTTAATGGAACTCGCTCTGATAAGCGATAAATACACCTATCGCTCATTAGACTTGTCTACGTAGGGCGTCATTTGTTTTGTAAATAATGTAACAGCTACAGTATAACACGAAGTGGATCAAACTTCCCATTCAATATCTAAAATAATGTCCACCAAATCTGTCTGGATTAGGGAACTACCACGCAAAGTGCCAAAGTTATTGACTACTTCATTCGTTTTCTCTCGTAAAGTTTAAACTTACTATGCCATACAGGGAACTATTCTGTGTTGTGGAATTCAGTCACACTTAATGACGATTCCTTCAGAATAATTCACAAATTGCGGATATCCTCTACGTACTTTCCACACGTCGCTTGTAGGCAAACTTTCTGCCATTTAAGGACCATGATTTTTGGTGACTTCATAACATTGAGTGCATGTGCCTTTGCCAACTGATTTCAAGGCTTAGACCGGTAACTATTGTCATTAGTAGGGAAGAAGCTTGCTTTATGAAAGATGTTGCTAGCAGCTGTTTTTGGCCTTGCTTCATACATTCCTATTGCATCCAGCATAGTAGATTGACGTACGACAACAGCACCAGTTGAATCAGCAGTTATAATACCGCCATCTACCACAGTGGCTAGACTCTCACTCATCGGCTGGCGACAGAAGTTTTACATGTTCACAATATATTGAAACATCGGTTGAATCAACGAGGGTGTGTTTAGTAGCAAAGAGGGATGTAAAAGTGACGTAAAGTGATGCAAAGTGATGTAAAGTGATGTAAAAACTGACTGACTGGTAAGTCTATGTGAGTCCAGAAGCTCCGATCGAGTGTTATTGACGGTCAATTGAAATTAGTCGAAAAATTCATACTACTCATCAGTAGGCTGTGATTAATTAAGCAAAATGAAGAAGAAACCACTTGTTGAGTGATAGTTGAGCACACTCAAGTGGAGTGTCGTACCCCTCAGGGAAATGAAAAAGTGCTAAGTTCTAAGATCTGCTACATTTAAAATTTTGGAGAAAAAGGTTTACTTATAATTAGTATAGACGAAATCTTCCTAGAATTAAAGCTAAACAGAACAGCACAAAGAGCTAATTGGCATGATTAATGGCGCAAAAAGTTTGATCATGTACACTAAAATTCCTGATTTTTATTACCCTTGCCATACAGCACTTCTAAAAATGTTTTTATAAACCGCGTTTTACAGTCCGGTTCTATATTTTTATACAAAAGTAGGTTTCTATTACTATGCACATCTAAAACAAACCTGGACTGTTTCAGTCTGTCATTAATCGAGAGTTTATTAGACACCGTGTGATCGCGATCTACCCACAAGCCAGCGAGAATAAAACTGGCTGCGGTGAACAGGATCAGTCATACCAGTGGTTATCAGGTGTCGCATCGTGCGTTCTTACCCGTGCGGATAATTTTGTTACCTGCTCACTTGATCAGACAGTGGTTATTGACATAAGCATTGTTGGTCAAAACCATACGCTGACAAATGTTGCATATTGACAGGGCTAGCTGTTTGCTGTTCTGTCAGTTGCTTTTCATTTCGTTCAAGCTTAGTTTGACTAAATATTTAAGTATCAGAAGTAATGAAATAGGTTCTATTCTGATAAGTTGCTTTGTTTGTTAATCCGTCCTTCTCCGGATAGTTAACTGTTGTTGAAATCCCGTTGGGGATCTGCTAAGGTGCTTGGCCAGATAGCTCTGGTAGCAATCCTGTTCGATATAATATTCTGAAACGCTTTTCGGAATGCACTCATAAATTTGGCTACAGGGATTGCTGTAGCTTGTGGTTCTGACAAATTTTTCATAATCTGCAACTTTTCCCAATGGAAAAACACTTACACTTTGCTCAGCACCTCGGTGCACAGGTGAACCTCAGTAAGTCACCAATAACCCTAATACATACTATTCAAAACCTCGGGACTGTCCAATTGTTGCGGGCCAGGAATTAGGGTGCATTCGTCCAATCAGAATCGGATAGATCTCAGTGCACTACACTCATCTGGCCCGTGAAACAGGGGTGCATAAGAAATAGCTAATGGGCGAGCGGTCACAAATCTGACTGACCAATCCAAACAGCTACTCTGTCTGGCCGATGTCGGAACTGCAAACGTAGTGCTACATTTTGCAATAATGTGTGACAGGCGTCTCCAATGGACGTGGGGATATTGCTACTTTTCAAGGTGCTATGTCTTAAGAGCAAAAACCCATAGTAAGTACATGGAATGAGATCTAAAAATGATGAAATGGGTGTTAAAGTACTGCCTACTTTGAATGTGTAACGACGATTTTGTGTACTATAGAAAGTTAGTGACTACAACCCCTTGTCTTCATTTATTCTCTCCTCGCTGATCGGTCTTCTTCTTACATTCGAAATCCTCTCGGTAACAATTGCAAACCTTCCTTGCAAATACTAACTGATTATTGGAATCACGCGCGCCACAAACTGCTCTTCAGACGAACCTTAGTTTCAGTATATTACTGTGCTTCAATATCGCTTACCTGCCCAAACTTGTTCTCACGCGATTAATCTGCTCTTACTTCCTATCGCTGAACCCCTGTTTGAATGTACCTTTAGTATACTTTATCGATCCACCATTACGTGACTTGTTGTATTTGACCGTGTTTACGTGGATAGTTCTCCCCAAACTTTACAAATTCAGTGGACTAAAGATAGAGTTTTGTTGTTACTTTCTTTCTTTTGTCTTTTTCATATATTCTTCCTGTACTTTAGCATCTTCTTAATAACAAACTCGACTTTACAATCTTTCTTTCAAATCGAAACCGGTTGCTTAGCGGACTGAGAATTTGATGGAAGCTCACTGTATCAGAAAAAGAACTACTCGATGTCCAGCCTATTGACAGACGTTGTGAGTAGATTGAGGGTAGCTCGAAGAATCACTAGAGGTCCGGGATTTTCAATGTGTAATGTCTAAAATGAGGCCACATTTCAAAGGTAATGAACCAAACAGACTTCAGCGTAGTAAGTCCTCATGCCTATCTCGAATTCAGTTGCCATGTCTAATGAGATGAACCGAAGGCAAGCACAACTTCATCTTCATTGTCCTATCACAAATGATGTCATTGTGACTATTTATGAAGTACAAGCTACTGAAATGTTTTTGGTACAGCAGTCAGTGTCCGATAGGTCCAAACAGGTTGACCTCATATTATCATGGTAAAAGTATGATGCGAATTACTAGACTTTCTCGTCCATATTGATGCACAACGTTCTCAGAGAACAAAACCCCTCCGATCCATATAGATGATAAACCTCCCTGTATGAACAAAGCTGAAGAGTTATCGTTGAGTTTTCCCCTAGCTTTAACCTTACAGTAAAGAATGCCGGTCATTAAAAGCCTGTAATACATGTTTTTAACTGTTCTGTCTTCATATATGCAAACAGCTTACTGAATTCTGGAAGAATGGCAAGCTGGAACGGACTTCACAAGTCTGCGGTGAGAAAGACTGCAAGTCCACGTCTACGGTGACAAATGGTAACGGCCAGGTTAAAAAGTGTTGCAAAACTAACTTGTGCAACACTGAGTAAGTCAAGGTAGGAACGAGTGAGTTACCAAGTGGATGAGTTTATGATCACCAAATCAAGGCACCCGATTACCTAAATGTCATCTTTCTCGTCCACAGTGAGGTCATTCAAACTCTGGTACAGGTAAGCATAGCAAGCATAATTGAAATTTATTTATTTATTTTTCTGTACTTATCACTATTTGCTTTTATTCATCCATTCAAAGTTGTAATCAATATGCTATTGATGTTCTCCTGTCTGTTTACATTCATTTCTTAAACAATACAGGTGATCGGTGAAAACATGCGCGTTCATTCGTTGCATTACGGGAATGACTTATTGTAGCTGAAAGGAAAGTCTGTTATATTTAAAGTCACCAATCTTTAGCTAAAAGCTATGTACAACCTTAGTAGGAACTAGTTCGTTTGCGGGAAAATGGGTTGCAAAAGTACAGTACAAAAGTTTTGATAGGTATTTCTGTACCTTGGGAGATGAAACTGAGGTCTCATTAACCCCATGAATTTAGAAATGGATAACGCCTCAGATTTAGTCACGCGGCGATAACTGGCATCGTCTGTAGTAATCAGCCGACTTCAAAGAAATGAACTTACCTTCTAGTCTCAAGGTCAAGAAGACTTTGCTGCAGTAGTAATTGGACTAAGTGAAGAATGGCAGAAGGGTTGAATTTCGGGATCTAGATTACTTCACACTGAACATCACACATTCGATAGCAGCCCTTGCATCAGGCAGGTGTGTCGATGGACCCAATAAGTAAAGAAACACGAGGTTCGAGTTACAATCTTATTACAGTCCTTCATTAGAGTTCCTAATCGACGGGGGACCGATTGAGGTAAATAAAGTGTTTCTGTTTTTTTCTCCTCTCGAAAGAGGCGGACAGTCTGAACACTGCTCACACAAGATTGCGGTTGAATATTCAGGCATGACTGATCGGCTATGCCCATTGTGACGTTTTTGGGTGCTTGTGGTTAACATACTGGTCTCACAACCACGATGAACGGGGCGCAAATTCCGGTTCGGACGAGGATATGCACTGCTGCTGAGCTCCAAAAAGATGAAAGCTTGAGTCTGGTGCTTCCTTAAGAAGTGGACAGGGCGAAAAGCCAATCTGAATGCATGAGATACGATCGACTTTGGATAGTGTTCATTTTGCACTAACAGAAAACTCTCAGGACCAAGTAAGACCTAGTAGCTGTTCACAATTATATCTAGGTGAGCTCGAAAGAGCACATTCATATTGGCGTGGATTAATAGAAGAAATTCAACAGTCTTTCTTCAGTAAAACTGACCGTAAACTGAAAAATACTTACGGAAACGAATTAACAAACGCTGACAAGGAGCGTAGTGCATGCTGTGTACCCCTCGATTAAAGATATAAGGCGCACTCGTAGAACATACAAATATATGCGGCTTCAACTTTAATAACAAGGCAAGTGCAGAAAAATATTTGAAACAATTCAACCTCAACTAACAAGCAGTAACACAATCACCAGTTCATTTACATCAACGATTGCACATAAAACGTTAGTCATTATGCTCTGTTGAATATTCCTCTGAACACCAGTTTCTTCTGGACGAATTGCCAAGTTAACCAACCGAACCGCTGTCAGCATATATGTAACAATCGACGAAGATGTTACCTCTGTTATCGGGATCACATTTGAGGTGCATCGCATCATCCTTAGTATCAGCCATCATAGGATGTGCTCAGCTACCGTTTTTAGTAAACGTTGGACCAGTTCGCAAACGTAGTTATCGGTAAAACTACAGGCGAATCCATGAATACCATGAGAAGCACTCATGGTATGTAAGCTTATCCTTCCGGCAGAATGTAGTACATGTCGGGTACATATGTTTTAGTGCGAAGGAATTCAGCACACTAAGTCCCCGTAATCAAGTTTAATCTTTCTAATGAGCTCAACTGGTAACTGAGATTCATACACAGGTGTTCACTTTTCAACGACAGGACCAATAGAATTTATCTCTTGGTAATGGCCTAATACGAAATCGTGCTGAATTTCTGTCTGTTGCGAATATCGATATATTTTTCAGAAAACTTAGCCCCTGTTAGTGATTTCTCAAGAAATCCTCTTTCCTCCTGAATCGTATAGATTGTGAGAAGCATACGAATCCGAAAATAATGTGCACAAAGGGTAACCATGAAACACACCTACTGGTTAAGAGGCTTATCTAAGAGTGTATATTCTACCGATGGCAAACTCGCGAGAACAGCGGATAAACAATATGCAAAATGAGGTTTGTTCCATAATTCATAAGAAAAAGGTAAATGCTTTTCAACGGAAAGTGCTCAAGAAGTAGGACGACAAAAATCACCCAAAAGAAGTTTGTAAAGAGTTTATCAATAAGAAGAAACAACGTCAGCTGATGAAACAAATGTTGATAGAGGTTAAATAATATGACCTCGTGCATTTGTAATTGTTCCGATTGGCTTCATATCTTATTTTGCAACTATGGTTAAGTAATAAAGTTCTACTGATCCAACTTGTCGACAATAAAAGCGTTTGTCACTAATTTACTGAGTAAAATACCCACCATCGGAGCTGCATGCCGTGAAACAACTTAGATCATTTCTCGTTTGCTGTCATCAACCGGCCAGAAGTTGTAACGCTGACATTTGAGATGACTTAACATAAATATGTGACCTACACTACTACGAATGAGTTGCAGGCAGAAGACCACGGTTGGTTGAAGGCATCCATTTTGGATTAGCCGATCACAGTGAACGAAGCTAAAAGAAGCCTGTACACAACACTGACTACAAGTGACTGGTGTTGCACCATCTGTGGTCCCACTTTCACACTACGTATTCAATGGAAACCTGAAGGAAGAGGATCAGGAGGCATATGAGTAAAAGTCCTTGTGATGCAGCCGGCCAACTTTGGTTGGTCAGATGGTAGACCAGTATGAAAATGGAACCCTTACCTCTCGGAGACAAAAAAAACAGAGACACCAATATATTGAAATCTAAGACTAGAAGAAAGATACTGAAAATATAAAACAAGAAGTAGTTCGCTATCATTGCACCATGGATAGGAAGAACAGAAGCAATAATGTAGAGTTGGACGGAAACACAAACAAGAAGTCTAACATACAGTGAACTAACAAAGCGGAAGAGAAGACACGATAGAAGACCACCATGACCCAGATGTATGAAGAGAACAGCAGGTAATTTACCAACCAACGGCGGTCTTGTCTGATATGAAGAAGAACTGTACTTAACAGATTGCATACTCGCACCTAAAACATTCGCCGATGCATCGTTGACGGTGTACTATTGTTGTGAGCCAAAAACGAGGATGGTACAAGCGCTATTTATTCAAGAAACCTACACATGGGTTAAGCGCTTAAGCAGGACAACAAACAAAAACACTCATTTGCATACGGTACTCTGCCCAAACCGTCTCGGCTACCACAGACACCACTGCTCAGATCCTTTACGTAACAAGGACCATTTTGTGCGATGCTGCACTTCGATGTTTATTCTTGTATTTTTCCTGCAGCTACTTGGATGTCAAAATGCATGCTGTGGTTCCACTACTGAATAACAGTCGGGTGATTAGTATCATACGACCGCCCATCTTCGTTACACTACTCCTCCCTGAAAGATTGTTCCAGCTGCAGCAAAAGTCTTTCAGTAATAGGGGTGTGACAATTCAACTGATTATCCAGTGTTGGTACTGCACTACATGCCTGGAGGTTGGACTGGCCAGTTCTTCACTCGCTGCTATGGATTACCTGTGGATATTCTAACAAATCTGTTGGGTGGACATAACTACAGGCCATAAGACACTTCATAATGGTTTTGAAATCTAAGGTGTACATGTGTGTTGTCGTAGTTCTGAACGTCAAAATTGGTTGTCTTGATCTCAAGACCAGTCACAACCGTGGTGGGTATAGTTTGCTAACTTGTCTGTGGCTCTCAGTGCACCTCGATGTGCAAAAGAATGCGTACGAATGGTCAATGGAATGAATTCGAGCCAAAAAATGTATAGAATCGCCTAGCCTTACGCAGTGTGTAGTCTGGTGCATAATAAGCTGCAACGATCATGAGTTTTCAAACGAAATATGCGCCGCAGACATGACTCGGACGCTTCTACTACACACTGCCTTCAAACAGTTACGTGAGTTTCGGACACGTCCAACTGGCATTTTATTCAACACTTGATCGATCGGCCAGCACACCTGTGCTAATAGTTCCGACTTCAGTTTTTTTCAAACTCAGAGTATAATCGAAGCGAACCATGAACGATCTCCTGTGCGTCACAGTCACGTGGTTTCAACAACCCTGTACTCATGCATTTGGCTTACAGCGTTGTTCCCAGGCCCGTTAAGTCTGTTCTTACTCCGTGTGGCATTAACCCACACGCCACAAACAGACTTGCTTGAACCTGGAATGTGCAACTCAAAATAACGAGAGTTGATGCAATGTGAACAATCACTACCGTATTAGACGTGTGTGCTTGCCAAAGTAGGAGAAATGGATCATAAAACAACGTTTTCCGTTAACATTTTCACAGTAGTGTGAACTCGCGCTATCACATATTTTGGTGGATTATCAAACCAGAGGTGCGAGTTTGCCAACATTCGGCGGAATACCTAAACGCTGGGGAGGTAAGTCCAAAAGCCCACACAGAGCTTATGGGGGACAGCATGAGCGACCGGATGAGTCATCGCTCGACTGGATCGGATTAACGGGCGAGACATGGTAAGCAAAACAGTGTGGTGGATTGTCAGGCACCGTCGAGTGTTGACAGCCTCCTGTTTGAGTTCGTTGAATGCCACCTCCAAGTTCTCAGTCCAAACGAATTTCTTGTCTTTCCTCAGCAGGTGGAATACTGAATATGTTTTCTGAGAGAATATTGGAGTAAATTTCGAATCGTAACCGACCATTCCAAGGAAACGCTTCAGTTGCAGCTTCGACTTTGGTGTTGGGGCGTTCTTGATGGCTGTCAATTTCTCTGGCAGTGGTTGGATTTTTCCATTACTAACCCTGTGTCCCAAACAGACGATCGAATTGCGGCCTATTTGTCACTTTTTACTACTCAATTTTAAGCCGGCTGCATCGATTCGTTGCAACACTGCTCCAAGTCTGTCTACGTGTCCCGACACTGACTTGGAGACTACAACGATTTCGTCTCCGTAAACAGTCAGTCCCTCCTCACCCATCAGAATGCCAAGCAAGAGGCGTCTGAAGGTCGCTGGAGCATTGCATAGACCAAACGGCATCCTAAGGAACTCGTACTGCTGTCCGTTCTCAGAGAATGTAGTCTATGCTCTGTCCTTCCGTACCATTGGTAGTTGCCAGTAACCGGAACTCTGGCTTCATGCGCCTGCGCAAAAATCTCCTCCATCTGTGACATCGGGAACGCATCTTTGATCGTCACTCGGCTCAGCTCTCTGAAGTCGACACAAAATTGATAGGTTCCATCCGTCTTCCTGATCAACACGACCGGTGATGAAAATCGGCTGAGTGTCCTTTGAATCATTCTTTTCTCCAACATCCCCTTTAACTGTCTCTCCATTTCCGGAATCAACTTGAATGGTATACACCGGTATACTAGTCTGCACCCTTCACCCGACTGTAGGTCTATCGAGTGTTCCATCCATGTAGAGAAACCGTATTGGTCATCCGCGTTAGTAAACAAGTCAGCAAACTCACTAACACATTGCTTGATAGCTGGGACCAGGCACTCTGGCAGAGATTTCATCGAGATGCAGCCTATTCGGCACTGATCCTTGGTCTCTTCGCGATGCAACTTCACGACAGCGCCATCAACACGCAACTCGTTTCTCTCCAGGTCTACGCTTGCTTTCAACCGACGCAACAGATCGGCGCCTATTATCGTCTCTTTCACATTGTCAATCACTAACGTTGCGTGGAGTAACCTGATACCACCTATTTGGATCTCAACGCTGTGAGTCTCCGGTACCCTTAACGCCGTCACTCCAACTGCAACTACATGCTAATTATCGGACCTAACGGGCATTCCCGGTAATCTTCCTGTAATCGACGCACCCGCTCCCGTATCTACTACTGCGCTCTTTTGCTCTCCCCCAGTCAGCACTTTTACCCGTGGAACACCCCCATGATAACCTGTCACCACCGAAAAACAAAGATGAATACGCCTGTTAGGGCAATGACGGGCAAAGTGTCCCACCCCATTGCAAATAAAACAATGACTGTCTTGAGGTTGTCCATGTGCTCCTCTAACTTGTCCTCCTCTTGGTTCCATGTTCATCTTCAAACCTTCCACTGCCTTCGTCAGCTGCTCCAACTTCTGTTCGAGCTCCATGACTTCCAGCCTTCCGACTTGCGTCCGTACTGGTTGGAGCTGTGCAATCCAGACAAGCCGTTCGATGTCCGTGATCCCACAAGACTCGGCCATCCGGAAGCTCTCCTGCGACTCCGGCGGCAAACTCTGAATAAACCGCTCCCTCACCAATCTATCTTTCGTCTTCTCATCTGCTTCCGGTAAGCCCAACGTCAACTGTTGTAATAAGTGCTGATAGTGAACCAGGGGGTCTTGAGTGTCCCAAAATCCGGCACCATAAAACCGATCCATCGTCCGTTGTCGGTCTTGTTCCTTTGTAAACTCTTGAATCAGTGCGGTCCATGTCTCTTAATACGATGTTGCGGCCTTCGTTTGTTTGCTCAAGGCACAGACAGCTTTTGCCCGTCCGGTGAGCAATGTTCCCAACGTCGTCTAAAGCTGTGTTTCGCTTTTCAATCTGTTGCACGCCGCAATCGCCTCAAATTCCGACAGCCACTCTTCCACGTCTCTATCCGCAAACTGGTTTGGCCATGGCAGCTTCATTACGTTGTGTTCGGGGCATGGCACCAATGTAGCGAAAAGGCGTCCAATAAAGCACAATCTTTATTGTCCAACAGGCTATTTAATGTGGTACACGCGCGCTCGCGTTTATGGGTCAGCATTCCAGTCCACAACACCCCCAGGTTTCCGCTCACGTGTCGTATGCGCCTGTGTCCGGTTTAGGTGTGTAATTGGCGCCTTCTATCCGGGGGTTTTCCGCCTGCCAATCTTCGTCTGTTGGTCCGACTTTGTTTAGCGATGGCTCGTCCGGTCGCTCGTGTTGTCCCCCATCTATCCACAGTTGGCTTTGATCGTATTCCACGGTAGTGTCGAGATATCCCCGCGAGTAGTGGAATAATCGGGCCTCCGATTTCGTTGTCACTTCTGTTTTGTCTGCCATGTCTCGCCCGTTGGTCCGATCCGGTCGAGCGATGACTCATCCAATTGCCTCTGATTTCCACCATTCGATGGTTGAGGGTTTGTCGACGTGCCTCCCCCCGCGTTGTGGCACTCCGCCGAGTCTCGGAATACTCGCACCTCCGGCCTGACAATCCACCACAATAGGATGCACGATCAGATCGGGAGCACGATTATTCCATTACTCGGAGAAATATCTCGACGCGGTCGTAGAATACGGTCAAAGACTGACCGTTCAACGAAATCGGACCAACGGACGAGAAATGGCAGGCAGTAAACCCCCCGATAGAAGCCGTCGGCTACACATACACAAACCGGGCAGAAGTGCACTCGCCGTGCGAATGGAAACCGGGATGTGTCGTGGACTTGAATTCTGATTTATAAACGTGAGCGCGCGCGTAGCATGACAACAAGCGAGTTGGACAGTAAGAATTGTGATTTATTGGACGCCTTTTCGCTACAATATCACATTCGTTCGGGTACGCATCTTCACGGCCGCTCGGTTAAACCTCCAACTCGCTGGTCACATCTCACTCATTTCAACACGGACGTAGCCCACTACACAATCCGGTTATGAGAACTCACGCTAGCCGACAAGTCTGATTTTTTGCATAGTAACATGACAAGAAGTTGTTACTGATGTTGCTCACATCATTTTTCGTAGGCAATCATTTTTGTGTCGGAGGTTTTTTCGTAAAGCTACACTTTTTAAAATTCACAGTGAAATTTTTGATCATATCTGTGTGACTATCAGTAAGACAGTTTGCTGTGAATTCAAAACATTCATATCACAGTTGATATTCGGTTAGTATACACAGTGTGTTCCGATGTAACTGAACCGCAAAGCATTAATCATATTTACCGTGATCAATTACAGGCGTACAGCACGTTGAGTGATTAGCTGACCTGGCAATCACTTGCCACCAAGGCTTCGACGAACATCCAAAACTATCTCAAACCATAGTTAGATATTCATCAGAATTTGTCATACCACACAAGATATTGGATGTAACAGGTGAAAGAAATAAAGGATGACTACTACTGGAAGGAACGACCAAAAGTTTAGTCAGTTACAGCGAACCCCAATAGTAAACAGGAGGCAGTACTTCGTGAGTTCGACTGTTCGAGCCATTTTATATCCCGGATGACGTGGGCCGTCTATTACATAATAACTTATTTGCTGGTATGTAGTTAGGAATGTTACAAGTTTACTTCCGTGTAACCGTTTTTGAAAGGGACCATTCGGGGATGCAGAGTTGCTTGAAGTATACATATTCTTTTCATTACCAAGATATAGTGCCATCCATTACTCTGCTGGAGGTCTTAGAAAATCTGAGGATTCTGTGTTGAAAAATACTGAGGTCTTTCCACCTCAGGTTATCCCACAAAATAGTGTGCACCCGCAGCCCTCTAATGAAAAAATGCCTTACACAGTTCGTCGTGGCAACAGCTACCTTCGTTTTCCTTTCCGACGTTGTACTGATCAGGTGATGGTTTGACAGTTAAACTCCACACCCAACTGTCCCTCTGAAAAGCCCTGTTGAATGAGCCAAATTTACAGTGGGAATGTAGAAAAGTACGTCATTACGTACACAAAGTTGTAAAATCAAAACAGAAACCAACAAGGAAGAAAGACCTAGTGCCAGCCTTGGTCATCATTCATACTCCAGTGAGGTGGTGGACTGGTATTTTTAGTGGACAGCATCTACCGGGAACCCGAAACATCATCGTGAATGTTTTAATTTTGACCAAAACTGAGCTAAGACCATGGATATAAAAACAAACAATCACAGGCGATGTTATTTTCGCCTTAGAACACTTAAGTGACTAGGGAAAAAATGTTAGTCGAGCCTGCCTATTGCATTTACGTAAAGTTCAGCAGTGCACCCTGGGTGGCCATATGTCACCAGAGTGGCATGTGGTTTCTCTATCAGTTGTTCAGATTACCTCTATGGCCGCACTGGAGTTGAAGAGTTAACCGCTGACCATGCATGACAGAGAAAGACAATTCAATCTACATGAATGGTATTTCCAAACTGAAGATAAAACAAGCCAGCCGAATTTCATCTGATATATTCCAAGTAAAGTCAAGCATCCCAACTGGTCAAGCTTACAGAAAACCTTGTGTGGGGTGCAGTATGTTTCAAGTTTATTTGTGGACTGCATGTTTTTTGCTATAGACTGGTTGCTTATCAGGATACATTATCAGCTTCAATGCTAGTGGAAAATAACTCAGAACTTCAGACTCTTACTTAAAGTGTTTACCTGAAGTAATACTTTCAATTACTTGTTCCAAAGCTGTACCTAGCTATACACGTCCGGAATAAACCAACATCTGTGTTGCCCTTTCGAATGCTAGCACACAATCTTTTATGGAGATCATAATGTCCAAAGAACACAGGTAAGAATGACTACGAACTGATCTGAACGAAACCATTTCATGTGAAAAGGTAATCATCATTACATGTTCACTGGTTTTCGTGGAACGAACACTATGGTAGGACTGTGATGTAGAGTGTAGTTTGATAGGAAATCGTTAACGAATCAGTAGCGTACTGATGATGCTGATTTTCTGAATAAACAATCAATGCGTCTTCCGCGTTTTTGGCTCAAGGAAGCAGTACTGAGAGCCTCGTTTCGGGTAATGCGTTGAGCAATGGTTGAGGTAACAGCTACCTAGAGCCTTACTTATATACTCAAGCCTTATTAGTGCGATCTTTAGTAAGTGACCGAGTTTTGCGAATACATGTGATCCGATGCGACAAATGGGAGCTTTTAATAAGTGTAAGTTTACGTTACAAGATAATCAGTAAGGCGTACGCCCATTATCGTCAACATAAATTGACATGATTCATCCTTGGAGCAGGACGAGTGAAATCACAATCGATTAGCTTTTTGTCACTCAACGTAATCACCAAGACTTCCGTTTTTTGTTGTTTTTCTTATAGAATGACGAACCTGAAAAACCTACCAGCTTTTGTAAACAGTGATAGTTTATTGTCATTATGCTGCCTAACTGACTACCGACAAGCTTTATTGTTCTGTTGAGATAAGTGCGTCCCATGGGCACCGTTAAACAAGCCGACGCCCAATTCCAGTTACAAATCTAGCACATCCAACACACAAGCTTTCTGTCGCCTTCCACTCCACCATTTCCAATTCAACAAGCAAACAGACGGGATTAGAGACGCGAACGGCATCAAAATCAATCTCGTTTAAAGGATCTGGACTCGGTGACAAGGTCAAGAAAAATACCAGCAACGTGTTACCTAGAAACGAGTAATGACAATAGGAAAATATATATCGCGAGATGTTAATATTTTGTTTACTCTGTTCAGTCACGAACGTAATACATTAAAATACATAGTACACGTGGATAGTAACAGCAGAACAAACAATCAGCGATTAGGTTTACTTCCAAGTCGAACATCACTCACAGTTGATTGCAGCTGTCGCCTTCCCATACACTCTCCAGTGGGGCCCTTTCGAAAAGAAGAACTAGACTCGAGTTTCGCTCTTATTAGAGCTCATCAGTAGTGCATATCCTTGCTATGGCTGGGAATAGAACTCCGGCCACTGATGACCACTGCGTTACCGACCTCACACTAGACGCGACTGAATCACCATATGTGAACGCTCAACCACTTTCGCTTGTGAGTAATGATCAGGTTCTCCGATTGTTTCAATAGGAGACACAGTTATTCTCTGTTAACTCCAATCGATAACCGTCCTATTAGGACTTCCTAGACAGGTCGAAACCACCGATCTCTTTAAACTCGCTACGCGATATTTTCGATTACTGATGTGTAGTCATGAAGTTGGCTAACTTCAAGTTTAACATCACTCATATTTGATCGCAGCCTTCGTATTCAAGTAAACTTTCCAGCCAGTCTACTTCGAGAGTAAGTTTATATGAAACAAGGACCGTTATCAGTTTCAGGACAGATAAACCACGTGAGTCAACAGTTTATTCACAAAATGCCGGACGGCGAGTATTGATTAACATTGCCTCGGAGAGAGAAAACAATTTCGGATTCCGATTACGCAACGAGTTGGCGGTGTCAGCAACGTGGTCTATTTCCACGATGTGCTTTACAATGGATGAGATCGGATTTCAGACTCACTCGCTCTGTTGCATACATTCAGTGGTTCTTTGTCGTAGGCAACCATCTGTTCTGCCGATATAAACGTCGCTGCAGTCGCAAGTTAACTGATAGATCAGATGTGAGACTGAACATTTCCGATAGGTCACGATTATAAATAAGCTGAGCGACACTCCTAGTTGTGAATAGGAACCGCAATTCAGCCGCAGAGTATGCACGGGTTAGAGAAGGCTGTAATTTTTTACTTACATCAGTTGTGATATGATTGCTTTTGAAAGACTGGTTCAAAAAGACCTGCTTCTTAGCAGGTGTACTCACGACAGTCTGAACTGAATATTGACGTCTGTGGCAACTATGACCGTCTGGGCCCAGTACCGCATGCAGATGAGTGTTTTTGTTTGTTGTCTTGCTGAGACGCATAACCCACATGTTGTTTTCCTGAATAAATAACCCTTGTGCCACCCGCGTTCTTGACTCACAACACTAGTAGTGAAAATCGAAATATCATTTATATACCGCTTATAGAGGCTGGCACCATCTATAGCATCATATAGTTGTAATTTAATCAACACTATAAATATATCCGCTGCTTGACCTGTGAACATTATCAAACTCCAAAATAACTACGAGAAATGAAAGATGTAGTTTTCCTTTAACCAGACAAAGGTTCCCGTACAGTTATCATGAACAAGGCTGGTTATGAGCCTAGAATGAAAAGTGTCCCAACGGACATACGAAAATTTTACAAGGACAGCACGGTTGACAAAAATATTTTGATAGGGAAACTAATCTCCTGAAAGCCCCAGATCTTACTATTACATGGGTATCTCTCGGAACTTTCGAAAAATACAACCATTTTTCATCGAAACTTAACAGGTGGTCAGTGTCGATGTTGTTAATTCTGTTGTTTTCTCTACAGGCAAGTATCTTCTATCGATCTGTTGCCTTTAACAAATCATTTTTCGGGTGCAGTTTGATATCGAAACTAGCCTTTTTGCACTTCATGGTGTGTGGTTTTTGCGTGACACTCCAAGACGTGTGGTATATCTGACACTGATTCTGTGGGGAATAACTTTGGCGTCTATTTTGAAACTATAGATGAGCCACATTTCGCCCACAGTAATGTAGACTACGCAACAAATAACCTTTTATTTTATGCATATATTTAGGAGACGGCAACTTAATCTATCAAGTGGGTAGGCTGCAGGTTAATCGATTTTCGTCTCATGTCCCAGATTTGTGAAGTACAGAAGATGTCAAAACGCGATGCAAGTCCTACTCTGTATTATAACCCGAAACCACTCTTGTCCCTACAGATGACAGTGCTTCAAGCATGACGCACAATAGTCACTACGCATGAAAGAATAGCTACAAAAGTGTTTCCTCCTCACGGATTACTAAACACGCTCTATTGATGGCCTATAAACGATTAGAGTTGAACGGTAATCTAATCAGTGCATCACAAAGACAGAACTACCAGAACATCAAACCACGAGAGACAGTTTGCCTGTAAAGTGGATCTTGTTTGATCGATAAAACTCGACCTACGAAGGATTCGGTGACTCATTTCGGTATGACTGTTTACCGGCGAACAGAACTGTGTCAAGTGGATTGTCCCAGACTAACCGTATGCTCCATAAACTTTGCCCTACTTTTTTAACCGGATAGTTATCGACTCAATGGACGGAGAGATATGACCTTCAACTCGAACATCAGATTGTTTGCACGCAAATGAAACTATGGGACATAAGTAGATTGAAGCATGTTATTGTTCACCAGGTGGAAGGGAAAGTAAATTGGTACAATAAAGATAAACTACCTATTCTTATGATTACATGAACACTAAGTTAACGAGAATTATGATGGTATAAACCAAAACGTAGTGTGGTGGACTGTCAGGCAGGCGGTGCGAGTATTCCAACTCTCGGCAGAGTGCCTCAACACAGGGGGAAGGTGCGTTCAAAAACCCACAGCGAGTGAATGGAGGACAGCGTGTGCGATCGGATGAGTCGTCGCTCGACAGGATCGGACCAACGGGCGACACGTGGCAGCCGAAATAGAATGCATGATCAAATTGAAGGCGTGATTATTCCAACACTCTCAAGAATATCTCGATATGGCTGTGGTGTACGGTCAAAGCCCATAATGGATGGACGGAGAACAACACGAGCGACCGGACAAGTCATTGCTCAACGAAATCGGATCAACGGACGAGGACTAGCGGGCGGAAAACCCCCGGATAGAAGGCATAAATCACACACTTAAACCGGGTAGAAATGCACACGACGTGTGAGCGGAAACCGGGGTTGTTGTGGACTGGAATTGTGATTCAAAAACGCGAGCGCGTGTGTGGCATGGTAACTAGCGTGTTGGACAATATAGATTGTGCTTTATTGAACGCCTATTCGCTACAATATGAACAAAGGCTCACGGTGTCTTGAGCAGTACTGAAATGATTAAAATAAAAAGTGCCACATTTGAGAACAAAACATTATTATTGAAACTGGTGTCTATGAAGAAGAAGGTGCGATCACCAAGTGCAAGTTGCTCGTTCGATGACAATAAAGAAACATAATTTGGAATGCACCTTGTCCTCTAACGCGCAGGCACGTAATTCTAAGCGGATGGAGCTTCTGTACCTTAGTCGATATGAAGGGAATGATGTGTGCATCCTAGCGCAAACAATGCTGTGATGAGTTGGCGGATTGAAAAATTAGGCAATAACTTGGAAAAGTTTTGCTTCCTTACAAATTTGAATAAGTCCAATATTGTTATATAGGATGTATGTTCGAGCAACATTTTGTTTGCACCCAAATGAAACTATGGAACATAAGTAGATTGTAGCATGTTATTGTTCACCAGGTGAAAGGAAAAGTAAACTGGAACAATAAAGATAGATTATCCATTTTTACGATTACATGAACACTATCATTTAACGATAATTACGATGGTATAAACCAAAACGTAGTCCCATTTTTGATGTGCTGAATTTCATTCACTTTTCACAGTCTCGTTGTTGTTCAACTACAGTTTACATATTGGATGGACGCCTTTCAACTGTTGGTCGTAGACAGTTTCAACTTGCCAACACCTCATTTACATTCCTTCCTTCTTATAGAGGAACACAATCTACAACTTCTTCCGAGGTGCGACTTAGGTGCTGGGGCATGGGAATCTAGGTAGTTTGAGTTAAATCAGAATCACACCGTTTTCGTATTGCTTGTGACATACATGATGCGCCCAAAAGAAGTGGTCGATGATGAACCTGCCAAGTCGGAATAAAAAGACTTTAGATATTGTGTTAGGTGTAGTTGACATCAGCAAGCGACTGAAAGTAAGCTCACTGAGAATCGTTATTCATAGGAACCTGAAGAACAAAGCCGAAAACTCGGGGATTTCAAAGGTGACTGCTTGTAAGTTTGCATTGTTCTTGATTACCATAGTAGGGAGACCTGGCGTGTATAAACGAACAGAAGACAGGAATGGCCAGTAACGAAGAAAACAAATCTTGTTTAACCTGATGAACGATTAATGACAGGATTTAATAAAAGATGCAAAATTGTGTAGTTAGCGTCCTTTCGGATCTGATGAAACTTTAGTCTGGAGTGATTTCGCTTTTGACGATAATTTAAAAGAGGGACACCGGAATTAATATGTAATACTTTTTTCATGTTAGTTAGCACCACTCCGCAGCTTATTATCTATCGAATTTTGGACGTTTTAACAAAAAAATGTTCGGCAACAAATACTAGTGTGATAAAAACACCAGTTACGGAGTAGAACACTGATCTAATGCTTACCAGTTCTGTCGACTCGGATATACACCTACCCAAGGCTCTTTGAGTTTGGCTGGCCAGACGTGTACGTAAACATTGGTGTACTTACATTGGAAACAGTAGATACTATACAAGAGTCAGGGAGTAAAAAATTTCACAATGAGATCTGCGTTTGCATAATGATTGCACTTCAGAATGTGGCCGGAATACTCGCCATCGATTTTCTGTCGTCCTGCTAGGTTGAGTCAACCAGAATGGTGATAGCGAGAAGAAGGGAGCCAAGTTGCACACAGGTGACGTCAGTTTTATCAAACCAACGGATAAAACTATACTGCGTATTATGGTTGGGTTATTGTTCATAGATATATCACTCTCAATAAAATGGAAGGTTCAAAAGAAGCTCAGTATACAAATGGAGTACACTGTATAGTGACTGGTCCTCTATTTTGGTGACCTTGATCAGTCTGTGGAAAATCTTCCTGTACCCACCAAATCGTCACAACATTTTAACAACCGGTATGCACCGCTGAATCAAAGAGGATCGCTGTAAAACTGATAGTCAATTTCCATTTTGAATCGCTTTAAGCAGCCTTAGATTGAATTGCTCGCATATTTGTGAGATTGAACGTTTGATTTACATGATCATGTCGATTGTGTTAACGGACAAAAAGTGACGTCATACAAACTACATGCGTTTTGTAGTTACGTGCGTGCACATAGAAATAGATTTTTCCGTCTGTATACATATGTTAGGCATAACGAATAGTTGCCGTTCGTAAAATTATGAGAATGAGTTAATATGCAGAAGCGTTTTTTGGATAGGGTCGAGCCATCAGAATGGTAGATGCAAAGAACACAACTTCTCAACAGTCGTTTGAACACAGTTGAAACTACGGTTTGTATCAAAACGTTACCCTGCTCGTGCAGATAGATGAGTTTCGCGCCACGGCGTTCTTTACCAACTGTCAGTAGACTCAAATTACTCATAAAACAAGTAAAATCGTCTGCTTTCTAAAACTCATTCATCTGCCTCTGCTCCCGTCTAAACACGCCAAAGGAGAGAGTTTAGACAGAAGTCCCCTAACATGTAAATAATCGAGAAATTTGATCTTCAGCTACAGTTAGCTTTGCGTGCATCGTGACCGTTCTCCGGATAGTGTCGAACGCATGTGGGAAAATTCAAGCAAGCAGACAGACAGGCAAAAGCTGTTGTAAAATTGTGAGTCAGGACAGAAACTTGACAACTACTATCCTAACCACCCATCTCAAACAGACATCACTCCAAACCATACACATACACACACACACAGTCTGAATTGTGAACCGATTCGTGAAAATGCACAAACTTGTTTTCGTTAATGCATTGCAACCGACTTTTAATTGCTTATGGATGACAGAATACCGGAAACGTGAACTGATATGCCCTTTATTCTCCAAATGTTTGTTTGTAGCTCGGGTCACCAAGCCTGTTCCAATATCATGTCTGATTGTGTTCACTGAAGACCGGATGAATTTTTTTCTATTGAATATAAGTTATCACGGGTTATAAGCTTCACAAAATGTAAGGTAATTTCATCACACATGCACTCCAGCAATCTTTTGTTCGATTGTTCTGTTGGGTATACAAACAGAGGACATTTTGTTGACGCGCTTCTGATGCGGAGAATGCAATAGTAAAAACTCCTGCGCGAGCCTTGCGATCCCGTCCATTCTATCATGAAATCGGACGTCATTCTGCATGTGAAGTACAGCAAACTCCTTCCAGCGTTGATTAGCAGACAGCTACATCCATGCGTTCAAACGTAAATGCTAATGAGACTTTCCAAGGAACTTCATTCAGAAATACTTATACACTTACCCGTCCCTTTCAGTCACCTCACACACTTCTGTATATCCTAATCACACACACTTAGCCCTGAAAAGATTCATTTTTGGTAGCAGAATGTCGTTCACTCTGACCTGCTTTTGGCCATTTATGCGGCCAAAAACACGTTCATACATGTAACCAGCACAAAAAGAAACACTTGTCTGATCTTGAACACGAATAGCAATCAGTTCCTCAAAAAAATATGGCAGTTTATAAATTCCCCCGCTTTAATACCTGTTCACTGTCAAACGACCTTGGGACACTAGGTGTGGTTCACATGGTGAGCTGTTTTTCAGTTCCACAGAGACGTTACCCCATAAGACAAATTTAGCATTAGAAACCAAAACGTTTGAAATCAAACGTGAGGAACTAAGTGGCTCTTTACAGGAGGCAGCATAATTGTCGGTCGTTGGCTAAGTTGAAGTAAGGTAAGATTCAACAAACAGTGTACTTTTGTTAATCGTTCATCATTTGATAAGACCTCCATTTGGGTACACAAACTTGTATCTGGTCAGTTCGAGACAAACACGAGGAAGAACGTCAAAATGTTGTGCACATAATCTAAAAGGTAGAAACGAAGTCCGATCAGAGCATAAGTCGTAAATGTGAGCGAGCAAATCGCCCGGTAGATGAAGTATCAAAGTAATCGAAAGAAAGTCTGGGAAATTTTGAGAGCGATCCATCAAGTATTGGAGGGGTCAATGACACCTCTTTCGCCTCAGAATTGATACTATTTGCAGCTGAGTGTTCATGTTGTTAAACCATGTAATGCCGGAGTCAATTCACTGCTTACCAACTTTTTAGGCCACCTGAGTTTTTCGCTAACGAATGTTGGTGCCATTACCATGATGTGGGATGAAGATTCCGTTGTCGGAGCCAGGACCGACCGGATATACATGGCAGCTCTGTGGATACTCCATAAAGTTAACATAAAAACTACTCTGGAGAGTGCAATGGAACAGACCACCACGAATTCGCTGCTAACGGATGCAGTCTGTGGCCTTGTACACTATAGAAATGAACAACGGCGGTTCACTACCGAAGGGGACGCCGTAGATTACGTTGTGTCACCTAGGACAGTGTTGCCGAAAGAAAACATCACTGAAGAAGCAGTCAGTTCATTCATTTCACGAGTATTAATGTGACTGAAACCTAGTGGAAAAGTTAGATTTTGTGTCGCTTTTACAAAATCCAATGAAATTACAGTCGTATTTATCGAAGTAGTGTAAGAGATGTTCGATAAGTTGAGAAGCACGACGGTACTCACGGCTTTGGAGTTCTTGTCAATACATCACTGATAAATCAGATTGAAATAAAAACCAGATGTCGATGTTGCCAAACTCTGAATCGGCTCATACGTATGTCAATCTAGATCGTTGGATGTTCTAATCACATATGAGCTGCTGATGTTTAACGCTATTGACAGACTATGCGAAACTATTCCCTGGTAAAACAATCTACTGCTGGTGGGACAAGGCCTACTGTGACAGATTACCAAATCGTCATAATCGCTACGAGTTCCTCAAAGAAAAGCCGATTATAATGGATGACCAAATCGGAGGAGGAATTATTCCGGCACATACCAGGATAGCATAACACGATGGTTATTTATGACTGGAGCCCACAGCGGACTGAATGCAGATAAGACAAGCGATCGAACGAGTCATCACTCAACGAAATCGGGTCAACGGGCTGACAACAATAAGCGGAAATCCACGACAGAACGTGTCGATCAAACACACTGAACCAGGCAGGACTGTACACGAAGTGTGAGTGGAAACGGTCACTGCGTTGTGAACCGGAATTCCCATTCATAAACGCGAGTGTGTGGGTGGTGTGTGAACGTGTTGAGTTGGACCATAAAGATCGTGTATTAGTGAACGCTTTTTTGCTACTCTATGATGAGTGCTCCGGTCGTGGTAGAGAATAGAACAAGCTGACCTGCGATTCAGCAGCCTGAAGTCAAAGTGTGCGGTACGAACGGTAGGGTTATTGTCCTACCGGATCCGAGCGGAGCGAGTTCAAACCGTTTCCAGATGAGCAGATGATGATTAAGACGGCGTAGTTGAATGTGCTAAAAAAGAAGACGCTGACAATTTCTTGATCACGGTTACATTCATAACGGCTGCATAAAATAAGTAATCATCATCACCAGCTCTTTGTGTGAACAACCAAATAAGAACTGTCGTTTCCACCGGCAGGAATGAGTCGATCAAGCCTTGGAGAAATCCAAAAGTTGGTGAAACAACTCAGGTGCCAACAAAGGAGTGGACGCTGGTACTGTTTCTTGATAGTGTCGGTTTATGCTGACGTTTCATAATAAACGTCAGTGACCTCGCTAGCACTTTACACGAAACACTGAAGAAGAATTGTCGGTTTTACTTATTATAAAGAATCAACCAACTTTTGTAAAACCCCAACAACGGATGAAGAAAAGACAACTTATTCTGACACTGTTCTTGGCTGGACAGGGCTACATGATCGCAACGGGTGTGAGTTGTGTATAGATCGGAGCCATACTGCTGCAAGAAAATGCAGATCGGGTTTTAACGCCAGCTGACTACAACGCTCCACAAACAGAGCCGGAATGTTTGATGAATGTTTAGGTATTGGTTAAATGAAAGTCATTTTTGTTGAGCGGATTTTGTCAAGTGGTGACCGGCCACAGATCCTTGAGAAGAATCAACCTTACAATGAACCCCCGGGAGAAGCTTACTCTTATGACCGCCGATATCTGAACTTACAATCGATCATGTGTCCGAGGAAAAAAGAAGCACGTGTTTGATGTACTGTCGTGAACTGTGCAACAGAGATACGATTCTAGAAAACAATGAACAGCACAAGGAAAGATGACGCGATCCGACGAGCAAGTGAGCGACTGTTTGCTAGGTACTCATAACACGTTGATAAGACTAGCGGCTAAAGGTTTCTGGGATTTTATTGCGGCAACTGAAGGAAAGAGTAATTTTGCCGGACGCTTCGACATAGTTGAGAGACACCTGCAAAGGAATATCAGCAGCTGGCTTACATGGAGTGTCGTTACACTTACGAGCTACTGATGTAAAAGCTTACTGGCCAATGTTATCCTCAATCACATTCTGATTCCAAAGAACTTTAGCTCCTAGAGAAAAGTAACTGTGCACAGAAAAGCACTATTAAGAAAACCCTTGTCGGAGTAGTTGGAGAAACATGGTAAGTGAACGCATATATGCCTTCAAGTAAGCCACTTACACCGATCATTTTGTTTTCAAGAGAAAACACTTCACAAGATCGATCGAGGCTGCCACCATGTTTTATTGGTCGTAATGAAATGTCCTGTTGCCGAGCATGGAATACTACGATGCACATCAAATTACTAAGCTTCCTTCGTCAAAATTAAGAAAAACAGATTTCATTTATCAGAGATCACCACCACGAATACCCATCAGACTTAGCCAAAAGAAACGGTCTATGGGCAGTTATTTGTTTAGGCGGTTTTCTGAAGAGATTCTGCAACTGATTTTACTAATACACCGTTTCCCACTACAAGACAGTGAAGAGATCATCACTTAAACTAATGTATAGACAAATGTTACGATTGTTAGCTGGTCGGTAGATTATCTTGTAGATGATCATCGAATGATTGCGAGTAGATTGGCAAAAGTGTACAGTTTGATCAACTAAAACTGTGAAGCTGCAGTACACACTAGAGGCCCCAAAATGCGATTGGTACATCATGCCATTACCTGGTTCGCAAGTCGGATAGGTAGAATGATGAGAGTATAAGTGCGGAAGATCGGAGATTCAGAGTGGAATCACAGAGTGGACGGGACCCGCAGACGACAATGACTATGATGATAAAACGTAGCTATTCAGTAACCAAGAACACGAAATATGAGCAAGGGTTCACAGAAGCCAAATATTCAAAGCATCTGACCTTTCGAACAGAACAGATTGCATGTTAGACGTGTTGATAATATCATTACCAGGATTCCGTGCACTGAGGCAGCAAAGACAGCCTGAACAGGTTTTACTTCACTTGCAATCACCTATGATGATGAAGATGACAAGTCAATCCATGCTTACAGTGCTATATGCAGCGATGTAACTGTCAAATTACCAGAGTAATTGTGAAGGAGAAATCTAGCAAGAGTAGTGTTTTGCGTGTGTGAGGTTTTTGTTGACAATTATTTCGATCCGTGACTGATGATAAATGTAAGTAAATGTTTATGGTTGTTGTGTCTCCGTTTACAAAACAATTAGTCTTTATGTCTTTAAGGTTCTTCGATAACTACAAAATTTCCTGCAAAATGATCCATGTTGTCTATGGTGGCAACCAACATCTAGTTCGATCATTACATGTTTTTTCTCAAAGACAGTAGGTTTAATCTTGTTCTGTTCATTATGTGAGCATGCTGTTACTGATAACAATTATGGTCGGCTATAATCGTGGTGACCGCTTTTCTCCCAGTATCACTCTAACCCCTACCTCAACAGTGTCAACGGAATAGAAAATCCAAAGCTTCCCTGCTAATCTTAAGTGTTTGCACACTTAAGCGACCCAACACACCATCTCCTATCCTACTCAACATGTTCCCTATAAGGAGGGGTCAGTGTAACTTGAGTTGTCTACTCACTACGCATAATAATTGACTGTTTCAGTTTCACATTCGAAAGCAGAACGCCTTTCTAATCGATCAGTGAAATGTTTTATCGTACTGATCGACATTTACCTTTCAACTTGAAATGCCGGATGTAGCTCATACGGACAAAGGCTCACGGTGTCTTGAGCAGTAGTGAAATGATTAAAATCAAAAGTGTCATATATGAGAACGAAACATTATTATTGAAACTGGTGCCTATGAAGGAGAAGGGGCGCTCACTAAGTGCAAGTTGCTCGTTCGATGACAATAAAGAAACATAATTTGGAATGCACCTTGTCCTCTAACACGCAGGCACGTAAGTTTAAGCGGATGGAGCTTCTGTACCGTAGTCAATATGAAGGGATTGATGTGGGCATCCTAGCGCAAACAATGCTGTGATGAGTTG